>CAEFZY010051753.1:0-57014 GCA_903066815.1 Brachyrhaphis roseni
TAACTCAAGTTGTGAACCACCTACAGAGTTCATACACATATCTCCAGAAACTAGAAGAAAAGAGCTTTCAAATGAGAAAAAAATATAAGCATGTGGGAGTTAGTATACTATTTTTGTAACCATTGGCATTTGGGAATGTAAAACAATTGTGCATAAGCTTCTGGCGGGTGGAGGTTAGCTGGTTAAAGGGAAGCCGTAAAGCTTATGCTAGCTTTAGCTCTGGTAGCATGAAATGATTAGCCAGTCATGATATTCTTGCAATCATTAACACTTGCAGAAAGCTCTGAAGCTAACGTTAGCATTTGTAGTTGTAATGGTTAGTCAGATATTACATTCCTACAGTAATTTATATCGTGTCTGCCTCTTTGTTAGCAATTATTTGTTTTAAAATGACACAAGCCGTTTACATAACAGAGTTCAGCCAACACATTCTCACACCGTACTCGTCATATATTGACACGTACTGACCATGTGTCACATATGGACACCGAGGGTACCCCTTTCGCGTCAATACTTGACGAGTCCGGACGGCTCCCTCGGCGTCACATATTGACGACTTAGGAAAAACACATGTTTGACGTGGATTATTTACGCGAAAGTCTCTCACAAACGCGGCCGAAACTTCAAACCCCCTCGAATTGGTTAGCATTCTGGTTAGCTGTGGCACCTTCCTCAGTTATTGGCTAACGTACTGCAGGCAGTAACTTAACCTTCTCCTTGGGTAGATGATACACATGGCCCCGTCTTTCAGTGTCTAACCCCGTCTCTCCTAAACTATTGGCTGAACTACCAAGTAAAATCCCACCATATGTGATTGTAATGTCACAAACAGATCCAGGAACATGAACAATTTTTCCAAGGTCTTCAAAAGAAGGCTGCAGAAAGGTTTGCGCGCCGATGGAGGTTGAAAGGTAAAGTGACTCTGGTGTGTGTTTACTCATTATTTGTCTTTATCAGTCTCCCGCATGCGCATGCAGCCATGCTCTTTCCTGTCATCAATGAGGGATAAGCTAATCACAGGAGATTGAGGAAGAAGGGGATGCTGTTGAGAGGAGATTGAGGAATAACATCAGTATCTGATAGAGTGTGTGTGTGTAGGGGTGTGTGGGGGTGTGTGTGTGTGTCCTGTTTGGCCTGAGCTCAGCGGGGGGTTATGCCTAAAGAAAACAGAAGTGGTTTTCACACATTACCAAGTAACATGAAGCCCACAGAGGAACAATGTAGACCCTTTCACATGTTAACTCAAACTTTAAAAAAAGAGCCTGTGTGACATCACAGAACAAAACACAGCTTCAAGTTTAAGCTTTAAAAATACAGGAACATTTATCATTTAAAAGAAAGTCTAGGGATTATCAAAAAGGTAACATATTACTGGAAGGTCTCTCTACAGCTAAAGAGAGCTTTAATTTGCCTGAAGTAATTATAGTTAAGCCCCAAAATCATTGCACTGGTGCATATTAGCGTATAAGCCAGAGGAACATTGATTGCATCTTCATTAGTTTTGCTGTGTGTATAAAAGGAATCTATAATCTCAACATAAACAAAGTTCTACACCCCCTGCTGCAAACCCAAACACGCCTTTTTAACACCCTTGAACTGATTGAAGGCTCAAAGCAAGGCGTGGGGGGTTTGTGTGACAGAGTTGGCATTTTCTGTAAAGTTTCATCCTGCCACCTCGTTATTTATTAATGAACGAGGAGGAATATTCTGTCCTGAAGAGAGAGGTGTCGCAACACAAACCCGTTTGTCTGCAGGCTACTTGTAACAGTGGTATTCATAAACACTCAGTCGCACTTATACCCAAATGTTAGATGGTATCAGCGAAATGCAGAGGAGGAGTAAATCTGCTCACTTAATAATAGCACAAATTGGTGTGGCTGGGGCGCACGGCGCCTCCAATGTATTGTTTCTTAATACATGGAGCATTATTTAGTAATGTAGCCCTGCAGTCTGAGAGAAGGTTCCAGAAATGTTGGAGCGAGTGGCACCCACCTGAAAGCCTCCAGTGAGCAAACAGAAACCAGGGTAAGACAAGTGTGTTTTATTAAGGCTATTAGTACAGAGTTTTCTGGAAAGTCCACAGCATCACATTAAAACAAGAAGTCCTTCTGAGCATCACATGGAGATGTGATGATGTTTGACGGAGCCAATAGGTTTTGCACATCTTAGGTTTTCAGGGAGTTTGCTCCAGAGCTGACATTCATGCCGACTGCCTTAGTTAAGTTCTTGTTCTGGTAACAGTGAGTGAACAGATTAGCGATAAGCTGAGAGGGATACATGGTTCATCTACAGCAGGGGTGCCCAAAGTCGGTCCTGGAGGGCCCGCATCCTGCATGTTCTAGTTCTCTCCCTGGTGAACTATAACACCAGGAAGTGGTATAACAACCTCCTCAGCAGGTCAATGATCTTCTTAGGCCTCAAATGAGCCATCATTTGATGCAGGTGTGTTAAGCCAGGGAGAGAATTAAAACATGTAGGCTTGTATGTGGACCAGAATTCGCTTTTTCGGTACCCATCAGTGTTCAGTTAAGCATTCTCAACTCACCTTAAGAAACTGGACTTTCTAGACAAATGAACTGGAGTTGGATTCAAGCAGATCAAACAGAGCTGGTGTGAATGCATCCTACATTTTCAGTATAGTGACTTTCTGGCAGCTGTGATATGATCTATTTTCCTTTTATTTCCCCAGACTCTTGCAGCAGCCTTTTTAGATCAGCCGCAACTTTTTTATAGACACCCATTTTACGTCTAAGCTATTAAAAATAAAAATAAAAAGTTTTTATGTATCCTGTTTTGATTGAAAACCATTTATTTTGCCCATCGGACTGTAGAGGACTGATTTAGTAATAGAGCTGGAAGTGTCCATGACACCAGCTTTTTATTGTTTATCAAGCAAAGTAGAGTGATCCTCTCTAATTATGCAATTAATTGCCTTAACATTTTAAGCACATCTAAATCTTTGGAATTAATTAATTGTAATTAATACATCCCCAGTTCATTGTTTTTTTTTTCCATCAAGGATAAGAACATTAAATTCCTCAGCTTTTCTCCCTGCGAATATCTATTTTGCAAACCAGAAGAAATATGTCCCTCATGTGTTCATCATCCATTCAACCTGCTTTCTGTTGACGTCAATGAGAAGTACCGGCAGGAACAAGCGCTCTAACAAGAATCGAGAGACATCAGTCATGATTCATGTCGTTGGAGAAATATTTATATCTACTTTGTTTCTGAATACCTGCTGATTTCTACTAGAAAAACGTGCTAATATGCTATCGAAGGCTCACTAACTATGGCCACACTTGTTGAAGAGCAAAAATATTTAAAAAATCTAAATGGCTTGCATGATTATTAAATAACAAAGCATTTTGATTCCCCTGTTGACAGACTCCAGGAATTCATCTCTCATGCACATCCTCTCAGAGAACAATATATTTAAATACATTGTCTTGCTTAGGGATAATTTCAAAAAGGCCTCCAACCAATTCCTTAACAGCGATGGGTAGCAATGGCAACAAGTCAATATTTTGTGATTACAAAAAAACTGATGTGGTTAGTGATTAGTGCTGGGTAGAGGTAGAAAGAGACAGAATGACAAGGGATAAAAAGGTAAGTTAAAAAAGAGAAATGCTGCTAATCTGCAAAAATCTAGAAGTCAATATATTATCAGCTGGCCAAGCAATGTTTTGTGGTGTTGCAAAACCAATTTCTGTGATGTGTTATCCTCGCCTGATGTGACCATTAATTTCTGTACACCTCGCCTGCCTCTCAGACTTGAGCTTTACGTTGTAACGGGGTCTTCTTTCACACCATGTCATTTTATATGCTTTAATTAGCCATCAAGCACAACTCATAAGTTTGTTCTTTAAAACACTTGGATGTGTGTTAAACACCAACATTCAACACTTTGTCATAACATTATGACAAATGGCAGACTTCAGAACTAACACTGCTCATCTTGTTAGAATGCAGTTTTCATAAAAAAGAGCATTTTAACCATTTTCAACTGCTTTTACCATCTTAATTTAGAATTTAATATGTTAGCATTTGTAACATAAGAATCGCTTTTCATGTGTATTCCAATTAGCAGGGTTGTCAAATTTTGTGCTTTAAATATTCTGTGAATTTAAGGTCAGAACAATGAGCATATTCATGTTTAAAAAATTTAATCTTTATGTCTCTTTATGTCTAAAACTGCTTGCTTGTTAGGTAAAAACCAGCACTTCACTTCTCACAGAGAACACATTGACTATCAAAAAACAGTTGCTTGCTGGAGGTGAGGACTCAGTTTACGTTTTAAATGTTTTGACCTAATTTTACCCAGTCGTTCGTGTTTGTAATACACACGACAAAGCTTACCAGAATTTGTGTGTAAAGCAGCCTGTTGGAAGCAGGACCACGACATCTTTGCCAGGAATAAATTGTCTTCTTAAACATTCCTCTTGCTCTGACTTTAATTGCTTAATATTTGGAAGCGTGGTCGATACGCACTGAATGCCTTTGCTCACTTCTTCCGTTGCTATTGACAAGCTACAACTACAATTCCAAAGCTGCACAGAAAGTCAATAGTAATCAATCAATCAAAAGCAATCAATCAATGAGAATCTAGCAGAATTGCATAGGAAGGCAATGGCCAGGCTACCTAAGCTACTCAAAGGTTTGACATCAAAAAGTAGAATACAGTAGATTAAGATTAAACTATGTGTACTAGATAGTAGCTGCCCAAACAATAAATACATATGAAAGGCTACATACATAACCACTAAAAAAAACCTCAGCTGTATTTAGGGATGTAGCGATACACCAATCTCACAATACAATGATACATGGTATTCTGCTCACGATACAATATATATCACAATATTCAACGAGCGATATGATTCAACACATTTTTTAGATTTTCTGAAAGATTTTAGAGGGACAGGTTGATTTTGGTGACATTTTGTGACTGTTCCATAGACTTGGATTGAGTTAATTCAACTGAAAACTTATTAAAAGAACCAACTACACAATAGCTGGCTCTGTTTGGACAGAGACTACAGCTGGACAAAATTAATCAAAGATGTGGTGAAAAAATGTGTTTCCTTTAATTGAACCAGTGCAAACTGTAGCTTACAAGCCTTTGTAAAGTAAATAAAGTGCAGGAAGTAAGCTCAAAATTTCAACAGTGATCCTGGAGCTGAGTGGGGAGATTATCAGCTTCTGTACACTCAATATGCAAATTATGTAGGTGGTGGTCAGCTGACAATACTTTACAGGCTCGTAGATTTAGTTTGTCTACATTTATGTTTACATCAAAAATATAAATAGTACGGAGATGGAGAAGAAAAACATTGACATTTACATTTTGACCATATCACCCAACCCTAAAACAGCAGAGTGACAGTTGGAACACGATGGATTGAAGTAGGATTTAATGTATCGATACTCACGGATGAAAAATCAATACTTTCTGAGAAAAAAAAAAGTGATAAATATCAACTTTTTTGATTCATTGAATCAATAAAATTGTGCAGCCCTAGTTGTATTGACAAAGACCATAACCATTGAGTTATTTTTGTAATGAAATAGTAATGTGCTTCACGTGAAGGTTACACTGAATAAGAAACAAAACTATTCAGATTTCAACTTAAATTTGACAGTTTTTAAGTAATAGACTCCCAAATAAGGAGACTTTTTTTATTTGGGAAGTGAGTCAACATTTTGTCCCCTTGTAATTTCTGGAGACTGCAGATCTGCTTCAACAAAAGTTGGTAGAGCACCATGTGTGGAGGCTGTGGTCCTTAACGCGATTATCCTGGGTTCGATTCCCGGTCTCGAGTCATTTGCTATATGTCTTCCTCCTCTCTCTCTCTTCACTCCATTTCCTGTCAATCTCCTATTCAATAGAGGCAACTGGTGCCAAAAAATATATATACAAAGAAAAAAAAAAGACAAACTAACTTCCACAAAGCTGAACAATTCAGCTAAAACATGTGTGGCCTTACCTTTCATCTTAAGGACTGTTTTACTCCACAAAAAAAACCTTTGGTAAGTGTTTCTCCCTTTGCTGTTTACTTAGAAGCTAGCAGACAGGCTAACGTTAGCCTGTGTCGACATGCTATGGTAAATAATTCAGCTCATAGCGTGTTCTTGTTGCGGAGTTGTCCTGCTACATGAAACGAGCACTTTGCTTTACATGTAGCTAATGAGAAGCGTTATGCTGTTGCGTTCAGGTGACTCCCACTTGTCTGGTGAAGAGCAGCTGTTAAGCAGTTCTAGTCACACAGAAAAACTTTATTTATCGCTCTTTTCTACTCAGCCTCTGTAATAGATATAACTTTACAATACTTAGCTTGTTGAACAATAAAGATTTGCTACATCAAATACCCAAACTACAAAATTTTACGTATTTTTATTTGTCAATTTTAGTTTTTGATCCAGATTTTGAGGGAGATTCACTAGAAAGTAGAGGTGGGCAGATTGATCCAAAAATATCAATAACATCGATACTAAGATGGAATCAGTATCAGATGAATACTAGCAAAGTAAGATCGATAATTTAGTTTCAGATTCCCTCATTAAATTTTATCTTATTTCTGTATTTTAGTCTCTCAACTCAACTGCAAAAAATATTTAGTTCTGATTTGTTCTGAAATTATTTATTTATTTTTTTGCACTGTGTTAGGAAAATGCATACAAATCACATTGACATATTATTAAACTACTTTGTCGAAAACTATAAATTTTGTCCAAAATCAATCCTAAGTTTGAACAAAATAATTCAGAGGAAAAATCACCATCTGGGGATGGTGCATTCACAGATCAGAAAAAGATCTGATTTTTGACAAATCAATCATTTAATGGCTCTTGGTTCTATTTTTTAATTTATTTATTTTTTGCTTACACTTCTGATGCGTTATACTTGCATAACATTTTGGTCAACTATTGTTTTAAATGCTCTATAAAAAAATTAACTTTAGCTTGATGTGTGCAGAGCCCAACCTTCTGCAAAGCAGAAAGTCAATATTGACTTGAAATCCAGTAAGACTTATTTATTTGTCTTTAAAAAGTTTAGTTAGAACAAGTTATGACAGTAGGCAAACACATACTGCCTTATAAACACAAAGAATGAATTCTCTAATTTTTAGATGCTCGTTATTTTGTGAATTTTTCCTTCAAGTTGTTTTTTCTAGGAGTTTGTCAGATTCCCTGTCACTGTGAGTCTTTTTGTTTACAGCAGACCAATTATATATTTCTTTTGTTGTCTTTGAGGTTTCAAAGTCCTTTTCAGTACTGCTGCCTCAGTCACCCACTCGCACAGAGACTTAAACATAATGTCTGAATGCAGCTATTAAAGCTGTAATAGCTGAAAGGGTTTTCTGATAGAACTGTAGCTGTGATTATGAATGTTGAGGTTATCATATTCAAATTATCATTTAATTAATTTTTTTTGTTGTTGCTATTTTTACTTACTGCTGACACAGTGTCCTAAATTGCCATATATGTCAGTATGTTGAAAAAAAGTCAAAACATGAGAAAACGTTTATTTTGTGAAACATCACGTTCTGTCACGTTGTTGGGTTATGTGTCACTTTTGTGATAAAGAGAACAATTACAGTCTCAGTCTAGCCTGGTAGAAACCAGCCATGCTTTGTTTTGTACAGAGGGTCTGGAGCCCCAGTTACTGAAAAGTGATTGCTTCCTGCACTCTCTGGAAGTTTTTAACGACTGGTTCTGATTTTACCCATTTACATAACGTTTGACGTAATGTATGTAATACTCCAGAATTTACGTATTATGTAAGCAACCACCCCTCTCTGTTAACAAAGAAATGTCAATCCAGATAACATATTTGACAGCAATAAAATATCTTAAACATTCCTCTTGCGCTAACTGTAATTGCTCAATATTTGGAGGCGTGGCCAACACGGACTGAACAGCTTTTTTCACTTCCTCTGCTGACGTTGCTAAAACAGACAACAAAAAATTCTATAGCAGCCCAGAAAATCGACGCCATTGTTCATGACTTCACCTGTTTGCTGATTGGCCCAGTTGAAACATTACTGGAGGAATTGAGCTCAGTGGTAGAAATCTGAGACGAAGCAGAGAAGGGAGACGAGAATCGAGTGTAATAGCATAGAAAGGCATTGGGCAAGCTATTGTCTTTCTATGCAATAGAAGGGTTTATGTTAGTGATGTGTTGGTCGCGAACGATCTGGCTCTTTGAAGTGAACGATTGGAACCGGCTCCACAATGGGAGCCGTTTTTTTTTTCTACAGAATTAGGGTTACCAAACGTCCGTATTTCCCGGGACATGTCCGTATTTCACGTCCTTTCCCGGGCATCACTGGGTTTCTTAAAGTATACTACGTTATATCCCCTCCCCCCGGCCAAGAAAACATAACACTGTCACCGCCCCCCCGTCAACAAAAGAAAAAGGTGTCGTCGTCGTCTTCCCCCCCCCCGAAAAGGAGCCGAAAATCCCATCACTAGTTTATGTCATTTTTACTCTTTCTTTCTGAATAGTTTTGCAAACCACTGGATTGTTAATTATCAGAATTAAAAACTAATTTAATTCTCTGTTTTTACTCTTTATTGTTGCAGTCCCTCTTTTCTGTCTTGCTGTCTGCATCTCCAACCCTCACAAACAAACTTCCTGTCTTGTTCATGTTCTACCTCATTCATTTTCAAACATGGGATGAGTTTTAGTTCACAAGTTCAAAAGTCGGGTCTCTCGTCCGTCTTGTTGAGTCCCTCAGAAGCTGCCGTCCCTTTTACTTCTGCAGACACCTTGTATTTATTCATAAGAGTCTAATGTAACAAGTTAGCACCCTGATTAAATGAGTCTAGAGTGCGGGAGGTGAGCTAATGTTTCGTGTTGTCTGGCTGATTAAAGCTTAGCAAACAAGTGATTGCTATGCAGCTCTGCTCTTTACTGCCAGCTCATGCACAAGGCTGCTCTCTGTTCCCTCTGTGCATCCTTCCATCTCAAGATCTCTCCATTTAACTGCCCCTCTTTGCTCCTCTGCCTCAATAATCCTCTGTCACTCTGATTTGCACTGTCTGGTAAGCACGCTTTATATCCGTCCTTCCATCCTAGCTTGAGTTTGAGTTTGAGTTTTCCTACGCTGCTTTCAGCGTAGGAAAAAAAAAGGCATTGCATTGAACAAAGAAAAGAAACAAACAGTTTTAGCAAATGGATCGATGCATCTCTCCGACGTCTGGGTTAATATCTGTGGCTTTTACATTTTTCTGTTTCTTTGTCTTGAAAGCAAACTCTAACCATCTGCCACCCTCGGTCCCCTTCATACAGCTCCAGCTCCCTCGACTTTCTCAGCTCAGTTACCGTGCCAACAGCCTAAATTCAATTACTGCAGACTGTGAGAAAATCCCAGGCCACTGATTGGTCACTGCAGGCATCTATTAAGTGAACGCAACAGGGCACACAGATGGTTTGGGACAAGAAGATTGAACAAAAGTACAATATCTGAAAAGTAGCGAGTGGCAAAATGGTAAAACATGACAAAAAGAGGAAGTAAAAGTAGGATAAGTGAGATGTAGGTTAAATGGATAAAGTGAAACATATACCCTTCTCTTGTTCTCAAACCCCTCGTATCCTTCAGGCTCAAGTCAAAACAAACACGTCTGCCCTAAAAAGCCCCGTCCATAATCCCTGCATAATCACTCAGGCTGCCTCGGCACACACAACCAAAACATAAGGAAATGAGACTTTTAGACGTGTGTGTGTTTGCACTTTTGTTTCAGATGAACTTCAAAGAACAAGAGGTTAAGGTTATGTATCATCCTCAGCTGTCAATGGGAATGTGGAGTTTAGTGTTTCTCTGCTGTGTCTAGAGAGAAATCGAAGGGGAAGAGATTGGAAAAGCGTTAAACTATGGAAGAAATTACAAACTGTCTTTACTTTAGAGAAAAGCCAAGGAGTAAAGTCCGAGATCATGCAAGCTTAGCTTTAAAACTCGGAGCCTGTCAGTAATTTCCCTGCTAGATTCAGTTACACCGAACCAAAGGACCTTAGTTTCAGGGAAATAGTTCAGTCAAAATGATGGAAAATAAGCCCATGTCTACTGAAGGACCCCCTTTCTTTTACAAACCCAGGTAGTTGTCCACTGCATTTATCGGGGTAAAAACTACTTAACTCCAGAAAGCGGTCCTAATAGGGAGATGGTTCTTTTTCAATTACTTTGAACTTTGGATATAGTTATATCATTTTTGAGGTGTGAGAATGTGAACCATGTTAAAATGAATGAATTTTAACATGATACAATATGTTAAAATTCACTTGTGAATTGTAACATGTGATGTGGTCATTAAGACCACATCATAATGTGGTCACCACATCACAATGACCACATTATGATGTGGTCATTTTGGTGTACGATGGTTTACAGCTCATTTCGGCTAAGTCTGACTTATCAATTTGAAATAATTATCTGGGCTGAAAGAGTAAAATAAAAGTAAATTATTCACTTAGAGTAAAGGGGTTTTAAATGGTTGTTCTGAGGCATAAAAACCCACAAACTCCAGATTTGAGGAGCCTTTCTTTCAATATGCTCAAAATGCTTTTGATGAATTACAACTAATGGAAAGTCTTGCAAAGAGATATGTTTTGTAGATCAGATAACACATTTAACAATGCCTTCCATTATTTATTTTTAAGATTCTCAAATGCCTCCATGATGCAGGATGTCAGGGTAGCTATGCTCCCTGACAATGGATGAATACGCTTTCTGTGGTAGGATATCTTCCACAACACCAGAACCTTCAAAATAACGATATTTGATTTTCTTTTTTTTTTTAACCTTTCTGACAGGAGCAATTACAGTTTAAACTGTCTGATTTGGGTCAAACATTTAGGGTAAAAGACAAGATTGAACTGTGAACAGCTGCTTTAAAGACTGCATGGCACCCCGTTCTGCCACTGAGCCATGCAGCGCCCCCTACTGCTGACTTTCTCTGGGATCACTTTGACACTCCCGTAATTCTACAACAGATTCGGCCAAAGTACCTTTGTGCTCTTCAGATATACTCAACCTATTGCTTTTTGTTTGTATTGGCTACATCTCAGACAGAAAAACACTCGTGAACAGACCGTACGTATTAAACCACAACCATGGAAACGCGATGGAAATGAATCACTGCAGAAATGATGTGAGGCTTGTGTTTCGGCTGCAGACCTCATTCAACTGCAGCCTCAGCTGAATGTTTACAACACGGGACTTCCGACTGTGACTCCGGCAGCCGTAGAAAACTTCCATCTACTGAGCAAAGCGAATGCCTCGAATGCTCCTCATTAAATGGCTAAATACCAAATTAAAAAGTGTCCAAGTTGATGATATTAAAATTCTTCATGCAATTAACAAATTTCACCTTTTTGCGTTATTGCATGCCAATTATGCCTTTTGAAATACTTATCTTGACTTAATATTCAATTAAAATCAGAAAGGACAGAAGATGCCTAAGTGTCAATCGCAAAGCATTCTAATCAGGTCTTTTCTATCAAATCTTTTTTTCACTTCATTCAACATTTTTTATGCAACATTGTGATTTCGAGGTTTAGAAACTTGTCATCAGCAGTCAGCTATGTTTCCATCCAACTGCCATGAATTTTGAGCAAATTTTTTAAAATGACGCAAAAAAGAAAAAAAAACCCCAAAAAAAGGCAAATTGGTTTGGAGCAAATCAACCAGGCCACACAAAGCCTCATATTATGCTGACACACAATAAAGAGGAAGTAGAGGGTGGACCACACACCTCTATAGAAGAAAAATATGACAAAAAAACATGATATAAAGGTTTTTAAATCATTCAGCAAGTATACTTCAACTAGTTACTAGCCAATAAAGCCAGTGAACTAGACTATGCATTGTACCTTCCTTTTTGATGTTTTCTTGTGTTTTAATCACTCCGGACGACATTTGATCATTTCCAGATCTAAACTACTTGATCAAATCTTCAAAGAATAGTACTACACAGAGCAGAGATTCTTTAAACATCATTTGAGATTCATGAAGCCTTTATTCCATTTGCGAAAACACAAAAAGACGCACACTGAAGTATGTCTTTGTCACCGGATCCGTCTTACATTTTTGAGACACATGAAAGGACATTTTGGCTTTCATGTGTCCTAAAATTAAATGTTTTACCACCGATTACCGTGAGCTCTAGTCTGTAGTTGATTTTTATTGAAGTTTTGCTTTGACTTTTCCAAACATCCATCAGGCGGATTGCTCCACACACCGTCTGAATAAATATTAAAATGATCATTGTTGACATGCAGCGGCTGACTGAGTCTAAACTCTCCAAACTCTGATGATAAGCTATAAGCCTGTGTGGGGGTGGGTGTGTGTGTGTCCAGTCTTTTATCAGTTTCTCTTCATCATCACCAGGGTAAATGACCTGACTGACACAGTAGTCAAGCTGCATCCTGAAAACAGAAACCAGGAAATAGCTGAGCCAATAAGTGGAGATGTGCCCGACTTCCAGCAGAGAAGGCAACACATAAATCAATAAAAAGGTGCTAATCTAGACCGATATGTTAATATTGTTTAACACTGGTGTCTTTAGACGTGGGCTTCTGGCAGTGAATCCCCATTAAAATTGTATACGTTTGTTTTTCTTTGTTCGCATTATTTCTATATACACCATACTCTAAGTCCAGTACACCATCCACTCATTATGGACAATTACATGAACATGCGGCTGGTGATTATTCTCAAAGTGTCCCAGGTCTGTAGTCATGTGGTTATTAAAAGGTTTTCCTCAGTCGGAGAGGTGCAGCGGGGGACCGATGGAGCAGAAACAGCTTCAGTAACCGTACAGCAGCTCTGCTTCCTCAACAAAACGACTTTGGGCAGATTTTATCCACATCAGCTTATTCCAGTGGACTGAAATGTTTTAGTTATTCGTCAAAACGGAGAAAATCTCCTCTGTTAAAAGAAAAGAAAAAAAATTTAATTAACCCGGCTTCAGAAATTTAAATAGAACATTTTTAAGCATCTTAAATACTTCTTCATCTCCTTCCATGGAGTCCAATTTTCTGGCAGTTTTTTTTCTTGTTGCTTTTTCCCGTTTCCTATTTAGTCCTAGCAAAGTTATGTCTCTTAATATGTCTGCCTTAGATTATGAAATTATTTTTAATTAACTTGCACGTAAGTTGACATCATTGATAGCATATTAGGCTCTGTGTGCTTTAAGTGTGACTAAAGCAGAAAAAAGAGTCAGACCTAAAAATCTGGAAATGTACTAGAAACATTGAACCAAAATCCTAAGAAGCGTCATCTCATCATTTGTTAATGTACCGAATAATCCATAAGTCTGAGCTTGGTGATTGTACAAGTATAACAAAAACAATACACTGGGGAATTAAAAGAACTAAGTGAAATAATCCATGAATATAATCTAAACATACATAAAATCAGATTAAACATAAAGTAAAAAGACATTTTATTTCAAAGATTGAAAGATGTAGATATCTGTCGATGAGGTTCATTTCTATTCAAACTTTTGGTGAGTATAATTAACAACTTTTTAGTTTATTCGATCTAACACAAAAAGTTGAAGAAAATCCAGTTCTCGCTTGAATACATTGAAAACGTATAAATGATGTGGAAAAGTCAAGACATAGAACCTGAATGCGACACCTTGATGGTTCCTAGATTCAAGCAGGAACTCTAGATGAGGAGTTATTCCTCAGTGTGAATTATTTTGGCAAATTGTGTCAACTCATTTTACAAAAATAAAATTAAATAAAACATCGCAAAATGTTGGAAGGATTCAATGAAGCAAATTACTGTTTTTTAGGGTCTGTATTAAGTATTTTCCAGGCACACAGCACAATCATTTAATTATGGTAACTTAAGTTGTTTGTTTTAAAAACAATATATATTCGTCAATATGTATATATTAGACCTTGAAATTAGACTTCTGTCTCTTTAAAAATCTCCTGCTCTTTCTGAAACTCTGCTTTCAGTAGTCATCACTTTTCTCCTCTATTAACCCTTTAACGTTTTTACCAGCGTTGCACTAATGAGCTCAGCAGATATGCAGTTCCACTAAGGGTTTGCTAATTGCTGCTGGCTAGTCTGAAGGAGCCGAGTGGGGGCGACGTTGGGGAGGGCTGCTCTGTGAGGCGGAAGCCCTGAAGTTTGGAAACTGCAGTTCCGAGATGGAGCTTCAGTCTCCCTGGCCAGAGTCGGTCCTGTCAGGTAGATTCTTGTCCTTAAGGTTCAAACCTGTGGATGAACTTTGACTACACAGCTGACATTAGAGATAAATGTTCTTGATTTTGAATGGTAGCAAATGTATAAGAATACCAATCAGAACAAATATATTTCTGATGTTTTTTTAGCATTGATTTTCATCGTTTATCCGCCTTAATTTTGTGTTTTGAAAATAGCCTTGAATCACATGGAGGACAGAATTTTAAAAACTTGTGTTATGCCCCAAAAATATCATTAGAATTCTACATGTTCACATTTCAGCCTTTAAAAGTGAATTCCCAGTGTTTCCTGGGTTAATATTTGGCAGAACAGTTCAATCTGTTCTAATCAGGGGTGAATAAGGAGTAAAAAAAACAATCTTTTTTTAAAAAAAAGTTAAGAAAAAAAATAATTCTTTCTTTTTCGCACTTTCAAACATAACACAGAGGAGATGCCAGACTAGAAGACTGAGGGAATTATCTTAATGAATATACTGACTTATTTATTGGAGCTAATTTAAATCTGTCTGCAGAACAGAAAGACTGCAATGAAGAGATTATGAGCAAAAAGACTGCAGCTGTCTGCATGTTCATTCATTACGACCAAATATACCCTCCTAATTACTTCCGACAATCCACCCTTTATTTGAATCCAATTATGTCATTTTGTATTTGGTGTAATAAAGGCCGAGTGAATGCTGTAATAAAAATATGTATTATCATCTACGGCTGCCATCTGAATAAAAGTCCCCATGAGTACCTTGTGCAAATCAGCTCTATTGCAGGGCCTTCCAGGCATCAGCCATTAGAGCCTAAAATTTGAGCCGAGCAATTTTCGGCTTGGGTTTTTGTCTTCTTACGTCTTCATATTTCAAAGAGCTGTAGTTTGCGTAACAGCTTCTTTTTTTCCCCTTTTTTTCAGGAAACCAGCAGAAGAGGTTTCTAAGAAAAATGTTCAACTTTCAAAAGTGACGTTACGTCATGTCAGTACTTCTAAAAGACTCAAAAAGTCACCAGTTCCAGGTTCCCACATGTTCTATATCACCAGAAACAACATCAATACATTGTTGTTTTTTTAAGACAATGGCTGCTGAAACACTTCTGCCATATAGGACAAAAACGACGTTTGGTTATAATCACAACATGGCGCATTTTGTTTTTACTGCAGTGCTGTTAAAATGTTTATTCTCTTACCCTTACAGATTTATATGACAACGTATCCAAGACTCAACAGATAGAAAAAAGATGAGTGAATTTCCACCAAAAAACAAAAACTCAGAAAGATTGAGATTTGAGATCTCAGAAATGTTCCAAGGCAAAAAAAAAAAAAAAAAAAAGGAAATTTCTGTGCTTGAAAATGGAAAATTTGAGAGAAAAATACTCCATAAGTTTGAGGTTATTATGAAAATGTTTGAGGGTTTTTTTTGTCATAAATGTACTCCTCCTTTTTTTGAATCTACAATAGTCCTTCTAGCACAGCATTGTAGATTTATCCTGTTTTTGCATTTTACCACACCAATTTTAATATTAGACAGAGGGAAGAACATGCCGATCCTTGAGGTCTTAGTTTGGACACTCCTGCCAAAATATGACTTAGGCTATTATGCTATGAGGATAACAATTTTGTGTTTTCTTTACTTATCTTTGTTTGATAATCTGAAACATTTAAAATGTAACTAACCTCCCTCTGTAAGCATAACCCCACCCACAGACAATTTTTGAAAAATTCCACCAAAGTGGGCGGAGCCAAGAGATACTGAAGGATGTGATCAAGTTTGGGTTTGAGTGGAGGGGGTTAAGCAAGGGCAAGGTCAGGACAAGGTATAGGACTAATGCTAACTTAGAACTTTGTTGCTATATTTAACAACTTTTCAGAACCTTCTAGCGACTTCTTTTCAAAAAAGCAACTAACGACAAATCTTTTTACTTTATTTTAAAGCACCAATCACACTGCAGCAGCTGTCCTGAGGGAGAAACCAGCATGAACATTTGACTGCAGCGGCTACCTTGAAGCCCAAAGAGGGCAGCACTGAGAGAGTTTTAGGCCATTTATGTGCACAAAAATGTCACAGTTTGCATTAAGGGCAAATTTATAGTTTATCTGCTAAAAAATGTTTATTTGAGGTTTACCTTTTCTTTAAATAGACAAAACTGAATAACTGTGAAAGGAGCAAAAACCTTTCCACAGTGCTGTATATGTAAAGATTCATCTATATTCTGTTTTGTGACTTTTTCCCCCCCAATATAATTTATCCCCTGAAGTGAAAAAGTGCTGCAGTTAGAAAGAGAGGCCAACTATTTTGAATAACACAATTAACACCAAATCTCTATTGGTTCAAGAACCATTAATTATCCTAATCTAGAACCTCGGAGCAGTGCTCCTTTAAATCCTAACCTCTGTTACGTATCAGAAGCTGTTTTAATTAGTGCAGCCCAGGTAATTACAGGGCGGAAATTTGAATTCCTAAAAGAAATTGTAGGCTATTGACTGTGCCATTTGACTGAAGCAGGCCGCACCGGTTTACATGAGAACCCAGAGATCAAGACAGCGAAAGCCTCATAAATATATTTATCTTAAAAGGATATGTACCTATAGTTTCAAAAATGCATTGAACATTTTAAAGCAAAGCGTATCAGTGAATAGATGGAGAAGCTAAGTAGAGAGGAACGCCTTAATCACCTTACCGAAATGAGAGTTAGTCAGTATTTACAGTCGCAGCCAAAAAGAGTTAAGTGCCGAGCTGATCACCCACAATGAATAATCCGATTTGGATGTAATGTGCTGCACATGCAGGCCAACGAAGTGTAAGTAAATTATTCAGTTACCAAGGACCAGGCACCAGAGGGCATGGAGTTGCAACACTGGCTTCAGTGTTATCAGGCAGTCATCAGAGCATCTGGCAGTCAGTCAACAGGCTGATTGAAGTCACCAGGGTACAGGCAGGACTCGACTAGATGGACTTTATCAGCCGCTGACCAAGTTTGATGGGAGTTGGGTTCTTGGTTTCCAGCAGCCTTGCTGGTGAGCCTCTTGTCTAGCCTTGAGGCTTTAGCAGCCAGTTTTCTTATTTAGCATCAGTTTGTTGCTGAAGAATACTAAATTAAGGTTACAGAGCATCCTTTTGGCTGTCTTTTGGCACTTCAGCTGCCTCTCCATGTGTTCATAGAGGTCAGATTTGTAATGTACCAACCAATAATTGACACATTGCACAGCCATTTTCTAATGATGGAGGCGTTTTCTTAGTCTTCATGAAACTGCTTATTCACTAATAGTCTTGAACAAACCCCCAAAGCCATCACAAAACAACTACATTTAAGCAGTGGATTCCTGTCCATTTACAGTTCGCTGTTCACTGATTTGTTTATTTGCAGATAGTGGAACATAACTCTAAATTATTGTCAGAAAATATGCCTTTTCACTGACTTTTTCTTATGGGGAATATTTGAAATGTTTGAAAAGAAATGCATTTTTGCGAAGCTGGAACTCTGAGAAAAATGTCAAAATTCAGAAATGGAAGTCAAAATTCTTAGATAAAAGCTAAATTATTAAGTCGGAATTCTGAAAATTAAAAGGGAAGAATTCTAAGATTACACTTCTAAGTTATCAATTAAAGTCAGAATTCTGGGAAAAGTCAGAATTCAAAAAGAAGAAAGTCAGAACTGTAAGATTAAGGTTAGAATTTTAAGATTAAAACTCAGAAATTTTAGATGACAGTCAGAATTCTGGGGAAAAACATTAGATATATATATATTTTTTTTCCAGTACTAACCCTTCTCAGCAGGTGAGAGCCTCTATTATCTCTCTGAAGTAAGAATCATATTTGACTCTTCTTGTCCCTGTTTTCATTGGCTGAGAGAGAAATTGGAGCTTGTTTTCCATGCAGCCAATAGCTGCTCAGTCTGCCGCTGTTCCTCTCCTCTCATTGGCTGCATGGGAGACCATCAGTATCTTCTGCAGCAGTTTGGAGTCGCTTTCATCCTATTAGGACAAGCAACTGTTGCATCAATGTCCCTCCTGCTGGGGTTCCCCGTGCCGCAGAGCGCCACACTGGGACTGTTGAGTTGATGTGGTCATAAAGAAAAGCAAGAGTTTCATTTTTAAATAGAACAGAAACATTCAAATACGTACCAACACTTTTTTTCGAGGAGAAATTTCTACATGTTAGGTGCAGAGAACTAATCCAGAGTGAAGGTTGCCCTCCACCGGCTGGCAGCGCGGCTCGCTCTCCTCCCTCCTCCCCAGCTTCCCTCCTCCCTCTCTCGGTGCAGCGGCTCTGCCGCTCCGCTCCCTCACATCGCTGCTGACTCTCTGGGAGAGAGGACGGAGACAGGACGGAGGAACGCCGCGGACTGGATTTTCATACCCGAAGGAGGAAGGAATGCTCCGGTGATTCCCTCCACCACTCCCACCCCGACTCTCTCTCTCTCTCTCTCTCTCTCTCTCTCTGTCCCACACCCCTCCACCTCCGCTCCCGGACTCCCTCCTCCTCGCCACCGCCACCTTCGCTCCTCTCCATCACTTCAGTTTCGGGACCTTATCCAGACGCACGGCTGCTCCGAATACATTTTCTTTTGTAAAAAAAAAAAAAAAAGATATCATCTGAGAACCTGCTGGGTTTTCTAAGGTTCTGTTTGTGTCTTGTTGGCCCCTGCGCTCTGATTTTTCACCTTTCCCGTCCAAAAAGCAGCAGAACAGTTAACCCAGGGCTTACAGTAAGTGGATGTGTTGGACATCTGGTAACAGAAGCAATACCACTTGTATGTTTTGGAGGAAAAAAATCCCTTGAAGACTCACGGGAATCTTTCATTTTCAAGGTAAGAAGCAGCTTGATTTTTTGTTTTATTGTATTTTATTTATACATGTTTTTTTGGATTGTGTGCATATTTCTTCGTGCCATTCAGCTGTTTTATTCTCTCCTCTGGGAGGGTAATTGTGCAAACCGGTTGAAAGACTTTTGGTTCCCGGGATGCTAGGGAGATTCTGGTTCCACTCTGGATCAGGACTGCAGATGTAATCTCCTGGATCCGGTCAAGACATTTCATCTGAATCCCAACAGCTGCCTTTATTCACCAGTGGCGGGTATCAGCCACCGGGTGTCGGTCAGATCTCACAGCCGGGTTTGTCGCTTGACTCCCGGCTTCATGCGTTGCTGTTGGACTAACTTTGTGAGGGTCCTCATGCTCTGAGCCGAAGCCTCTCCGCGGCTCCGACGCACAAGTTTGATTCAATTCGGGCCTCCAGAAATAAAAAATAAACAAAACTATTCGGCTTGGATGCATTGAAGCAAAAATATAGATTTTTTTTTTTTTAGGGGAGAAAATAGCTACTTTTACCCAACTTATATCACAAAACACCTCTTTAAAAATATATTGTTGCTTTATGGATTAAGATAAATACATACAATTGTTTCCCTAATTTTTGGTATTAAAATCGACTTCAATAATTGGAGCTTCGTCTTTTGCTCGGAACTCTGGAGAGTCTCGTGCGCTGCGTCTGGCTCGCGGATCATTGGACGGCCGTTTCGTTTCAACTCCGACTCCCTCCGTTGCTGTTGAGCAATTTGAATTTTCTATCTGGTCTGGATATTTGGGAAACAGGGGCACTGCCAGAAAGTTTTGAACAGGGGCTGATGGGGACCACTACAGTGTTATGTAGCTTGAGGGTGGCCACGCTTTAAAAGGAGAGAAAAAAAAAACAAACAAAAAAAACTAAACAAAACCTGCTCTCTGCTAAGTGCATATTTCTAAATTACAGCCAATTTGACATGTCTGGACAGGACAGAGCAGACCATTGACCCCCCCCCGCCCCCCTTACCCCCCACGGTGATGTTGTGGTAGCAAAAGGTTTGCAGTTTTCCATCTTTGTGCAGTTTAAATATCTCTCACCAACTTCGATTTCAGCAGTTTTTCACAAACACAAACAAACAAAAAGGCTTTGCCTCTGTCCTTTTGTCTCTCAAACACAGTTGCAGTTTGAAAATGGTCCCCCTCCCATTCTGCCACCAGCCCCAGTACGACCCCCCCCCCACCACCACCACATTTTTACCACCCATCCCTTTTCCTGTCCCTCTGTTCTACCCCCATCTTTTCTCCCCTCTGCCTTGCGCTCCGGTCTGGTGGGAGCCATTGAGAAAATCATTTGCTGCTGTTGTATTTTATTCGAGTGAGAAGGTTCTCACACCAGCAAGGCTTTTTTTTTTCTCTTGCAACTAAAAAAAAAGGCTTTGGCCAACAGTTGAGACTCAGAAACAAAGAGACGCTTAGAAAAAAAATGTAGGAAAACAAAATCTGACTGAATTCTACAACAACAGACATCTTTTAGTACTTTGTTCAGATTGGCTGATTTATGCTCCATGTTTCCCTTAGAAATGAAAACTAAAGTAAAATTATAATGTACCAAACCTTTCTAATTCTCTAGATACTCATCCAAATACAACACAATGATAGGATGACCTGATTCTTCTAATCTGTGGTTAGCAACTTGTCTCCCACTTCAGTCACCAGTCTTCTTGTGGACGTCTTTTCTACGCCATGAATAACATCATTTAGACTTAGCTAAGATGGAATAAAAAGGTAATCTCTTTTTCATCTTTCCATAACTTGTTGCATCTTGTTGCTTTGGAAAAAAGTTTTTCTGTGTATTGTCCATCGGCCAGACGTGTTGTAGATTTCTCCCACACTGATGTCATTTTTCCAGCACAGTGTGAACGCAAAACATCCATTGGACAAGAAAATCAGGCTTGACATTTGTGATTCTTTGAATTTTGGCCGCCAGTTGAACTCACGAAGTCAAAGACCAAAGAGGCTTGCCTTTTTTTACTAACAGATAGCTGCAAAGCATTTGGAGTTTAGGTCACTTCATGTATTCCAACTCATGTGTAATTGAATCTATTTATATATCTACGTGCGATTTTTAATGATTGGGGTTCTGATATCCATTTGGGTCAACTGTCTTTATGAGATATTAAAAATGTGGCATAAAGTAAAGCCAAAACTAATACTGGTGGACAATATTGTATGGTGATGTGTAGCCACCTGTAATTAAAGATAACTGTGAGTAGATTATAGAAAATGATTTGTTTGTAATAGTGTACAAAACTTCCCCAAGGTGAGCTTGAGTTGATGCAAGGCTGTAAACACTGTGACGTAACGTCCATGTTCAATGGCACCTATTGTCACAGTCAACAAACCTGAAAGTCTGTTTGTACGACAAAACAAAACTGTGAAAGTTCCAGACTACAATTCCTTCTGGACTTATTGTACAAAGCCACCTTTAAGGATGGTCAAGTATTAAATGATGTACTGGTAAGGATGGAAGCTGATGAAAAATACATTGAGTCTCTGAAAAAGTCTCCACTACAAAATGTACAGAGACTGTTTTAACCTGTTGGTGCTTGAGTTGTTTATGGCTAAAAAAACAAGATTTAAATATCAAGCCTTAGCAGACAGAAAGGTGTGAAAAAAATCAGACCTGAATAGTAAATCAGCTAAATTAGCAATTTTCCACAAGGGAAAAACCCAGATTAGTCAACTTCTTTGACTTATTTTCCTTCCTGCGGTTTTACTCCCAAAATGACTTTGTTTGGAGTAATTTTGTAAGCATCTGGAGGCCAGAAAGCAGAAACAGGACATGTGATGAATTTTAGAGGATGTGGGTGCGCTGAGTAGAAACAACACGGTTCGGGATCAGAGAAACAGATTTAGGTTTTTAAAAACCAGAGCGTGACTCCCATCAGGATGATAGCAGAAGACGAGGGCAGCGTGACTTCTGTCAGTAACGTCTGTCGTTCAGTTCTCCAGTATGGGAGTCGCTTCTGTCTGAGCTGGACCAAAAAAAAAAAACACAATGAGAAACTGTCTGTCTCCACTTAGGTATCTGTGGACAGAACAGCTTCAGCAGAAGTTGGTTTTCTTTTTTATATCTGCGAAAGTGATCGTCTGGAGGCAAGACAGACGCTTCGGTATCCTAACCACGAATCTTCACGCCGTGTTTAAGCTGAACCAAACGTAGAAATGTTCTTTGGATGACAGAAGAAAGCGGGGTGAGGGAGACGTATCAGATTCTTTGCTGACATTCAGTTGGAAAAAAAAAAAAAAACGGCACGCAGTGTAACACAGAAATGTCATCAGATTTGCTACTTTTTATAAGAGCTGTTTCAAGAACCTGGCAAGGCAAATACTCTGCAGTATTCCTACCAGTTAGCAAAGAGCTGATGTGTCAGTCTGTATTCCTGCTGCAATATTGACTGAGGCACTGCACAAAAAAGGTATTTTGTGAAAAAAAAAAACAGTTCTGAGCTTCACTTTTTACTTCTATTTTTTGTTGCTTTGCTGTGGGATTCTGACATTTATCACTGGTATAAAATGTAGTTGTTTTTTTTAACTTGGCTCTGACATTCAAAGGGGTTCACAACCAAATTAGCGAGGTCTTAAACCGACTGAGACTAAACATCTAAAAGGCAAAGAAAAGTCAACAACCTTTTCCTTTTTCAATCATCTGAAAGTCTGGAAATACTTACTAATGAGAGTAAGAAAACGGATGGAGAGAGAACAGACAGTAAAGATGGCTGGAAGTGTTGAACCTTGTCCAGGTACCGATAGAGGGAGCTGTTGAGCTGCGGGCTGCTCTGCTCTGCTTGTTTTCCTTCTTTCTGCTCTTTCTTTCTAATTCTTTACCAATCTCCCTCTCTCAGAGCGCTGGTCAGGGAGATGGAGAGGTAGTTAGGCTCCCCAGGGATACAGGATTCAATCTGCACGAACTGCCCCGAACTCTCTCTCTCTCTCTTTCTCTCTCTCTCACACACGCCTACACGCACTTGCGCACAAATCCAGTCTGTCTGGATAAGCATGTCCACTGTGAATGGTTTCTGTTACCTTCACATTCACATTACCTCCCAGTGAGAGGTGATAGGAGGTGTGTGTGTGTGTGTGGGGGGTCTTTTCAAGGGGAATTGAGTTCTGCTGCTGCAGTTCTTTATTTTGTTTTCCTGCCATATCTGAGTCCACGGCTCTGACAGAAAGCAGAGTCCCAGTTACACAGCAGCTTCTGTTTTGCTTTTATTTCTGACTATTTAGAGCAGAATAGGCAAAGGCCTGTTAGTGGTAAGCTTTTTCAAAAAGTTACTGTTACAAAACCATGGACATTTTTCATTCTGCTATTCCTCAAGTTAACAGACCGATTTAGACTCTGCCAAAACTAAAAATTTGTTTTCTTTTCCCACTCCCAATGCGATTGGCAGTTGTTGTTTTTTTTATCTCATATTCACACACATCATATAGGCATAATCTTTTTTTTTTTCCATGTGCTCTCTGATAACTACTGTGTAACTGAGGAAAAATGTGAAGTTTTTAAGCTTTACATGCAAGGAGACACATTTCTTGCTTTTTGTTAAGTATTGGACAGGCCTTAAAGTTCTTGAAATAAAATGCCAGACTGATCAGTAAAATCAATTAACCCATCCCCAACATGTTGATGCAAAGTGGTTGCCAGGTGGTCGAAAAAAAAGCAACTGATACATGAACAAGTTGAATTATGAGAATAAATTTATAGTGTTACGAAAATAGTTGTTTTAATTATACGTGAATAAAGTCTTAAAAATACTAGAATAAAGTAGAAATAATTTGAGACATAAGTTATAGTGCTAGGTGAGTAGTCATTCTGAGACTAGTTGTATGTTAGTCAAATTAGTACAAAAAATCATAATTATGAATAGAGTTGTAATAATACCAGAATAAAGTTATGATATGTGAATAACTTTGTACGTCAAAGTCAGTAACTTGAGATTAAAATTGTAGTAAGGAGAATAAAGTTGTAATTATTCATGACTTAAATTGTAATAATACAAGAATAGTTATAATAAGATGAAAATAAAGTTGCAAAAAATCTGAGATTAAAGTAATAAAATTACAACACTGATATTACCAGAATAAAGTCATAATGAAACAAGATTATGGTCAAAATAATGCAAGTATATATATTCATAATATTACCAGAATAAGATTATATATGAGATTAGGTGAATGAAATATTTATTCCTTCAGGAACATCAACTGTGCTACCAACCGTGCCACCCTGCCGTCCTCTGTATGGATCCAAATACCAATAAATATGTTAAATTGACTCATTTTGTTACATGTAGTAACAAATATGTAATTTTATCTTAGCAGCAGTCGGAATAATTGTTACTCGTTCTCACAATGTTGCATTTTTTGCTTTAAAATTGCATTAAACCGTAAAACCAGATTTTTATTCAAGGTCATACAGAGAGAATTTCATACTGACCCACGCTTAGAACTGAATCGTTTAAAATCTCGGTAGATGCAACACTGATTTATAACATCCAGAGTGCAGTGCAGTGGGATTATATCTCTAATCTTTGCTCTCAGCCAGATTAAATGACAGAGACGCTAATTAGTGTTCTTGACCTATACTCCTGGATAAAAGGGAGAAAACGAAGACATATTTGTCTCCAGCTAAAAAGAGCAAGGAAATGATTTTCTTTTTTTGTCAACACTACTCGCTCTGCATTGTTGCCACGGTACCATACTTCCCTTTCTGTGACGGCTCCAAATTCTGTGGCGTCTAGCATGAAGTTTGTATGTTTTTCTTTCTTTTCTGGTGCTCATGTGGTTTCAATTATTCCCTCAGTGTTCTTCGTGAGAGCAACCTGAAATTATTGCCCACGAGTTGAAGTTCATGCACTCCTGTGTTTTCCTTCCTTGCTTTTTTTTCGTCCCTTCTTCACAGCCGGGAATGAGTCCAACTTATGAGAGCACAGAAAGGACAAGAAATTAATCAGACACGAAGCAAAAATCAGCAAATGGGGAAACGTATCGAATTTGCTGGACTCGATCGGATAAAGCGGCAGCGTGATATTTTCGTGAAGCCGGCCCGCGTTAAGCAATAAGCAAAGTCACAACGAAGTGGGGTAGAGGGCGGCGGGGGTAGGGTGGGTGGGCACGTAGAGCAACAAAGTGACACTATCACTGGAGATAAAGCGTGTGGGTTCTCTGTTTTTGAAAAGGTGTCAGTTCTTCTGAAGCCGTCCACGTTTGCTCCTCTCTGACCTTTTCGGCGTAAGGAACGACTTGGGCCAGGTTGTGTGGATTTATCGCTGGGGGACGGCGGCTGTGATGCGACTGCAATAACACGCCGTCCCCGATCGATGTTAATTCAGGATTAACGAGTGATTTTATTGACTGGCGGTATTGATGATCAGAATACAGCTCGGACAGGTTATTGATCTCAGTACAATGAAAATTGATTACTTGGGATAGAGAGGCGATATTGACCAGAGTAGAACGTGTGCATGCCTCTACCTAAAAGCCTGATTATTCTTGTATTTCTAATGTGAAAAGGGTATTTATTTATTTTTTTGGGGAATGTGTGTGTGGCGCAGATCTGTGTTATCAAGGGTAATTTGTTATCCCTGACAGTCGCTTGGTGCTGTCAGGTGGTGGCTGATCTCATGACACCAGTCACATGAGGGGAAAAGAAAAGAAAGGTTGTTTCTTCATGCATAATTTTAACCACATTTGTGCTTTGGTACGCTGTTTTCAGTGGGGAGGGACGATGAAAAACGATGAGAGAAGGAGCAAGTGTGAGATGAAGGTCAAGAAGAAAGTTCAATTCTCAATTATGAATTTTAGAAGGTCTTTTGTTTTTTTCTTTTTCCTTTAGCTTTCCGTCATCATTGCGATTACTCCAGATTGGGGTCACTAAGATTTTCTTTTTTTATAATTTTTTTTAAAGACCAATTAATATTTCACAGCTGAAAAGCCATGTGCTTTGACAAGCTTGTCTGAAGAACAGCAGAGTGAGAGCAAAAGAGAGAAAGACAGAGAGGGAAAGAGGCGAGTTTCTGCGTGCGGGTCAAGGAGAGATTTAATGAGTCGTTTTCTTCTCATTATTCTGTACAATAATTAACTGTGTGCGAGCACGTGGCTGTGTGTTCATTTTGTCTTTCCCAGCCACCAGCGGAGCGGTCATTCGCAATGGTCTCAGCTTCTCAATCTCTGGCTCATTATTAGGCAAAATATTTTAGGGTATTATAATCCAAATTGCTGAGTTTGCACATGTATTCTAGGATGGAGCAGTAACAATAAAACAAACTGGTATGTTCGTGTTCAGCCTTCCCAAGAACCAGTTGGCATTTTTGTTTGCTCACATGTTCAAAGTTCACCGTGTAAAAATCCTGATCTAATTTCAGACGGAAACATACACGTTTTACTCCGTTCTTGGGGTTACAGCCAACCAAAGAAAATGTTTGGCTACTTTGTAAACACCAGCAAGTATTTCCCAAACTTCATTTTGGAAATAATCTATTAAACTCTATAGCTTAGGCAAATTTGGGGTTACATTCTAGAGAAAAAAAACTGACAGGTGCCCACTGTACCGAATGTTTATCCTTAAAGACCAGAATAGAACGCCATTGGTTCGCCTGTGGACTCTCCACTGCGAACACTTACCTTATAAATAACTATTTCATTTCATTCTTAGCAGTTTGACTTTGCAGATGTAACACATTTGTAGAGGTGACCCGTACAGACAGACAGTAAACGCCTCATCTGCTTCGGCCCATGCTGTTCAGTGCGTGGTGGTGGCTGGCAGATCTGTTCCAAACAGGTGTGTGCCCCGTTGTACAAGGAATTTAATTTCACGCTGCACATGCTGACACCAGCACACAGGGTGAAACTAGATGTTAAACGCATAGAGGGGAGAAAAAAAGCAAATGCTGCGTAGCTCTTATCTGATTATGATATAGAGGGCGCAGCTTCAGAGGAGTGGATAAAGAAACATGCAGATAAACAGGCTGATAGGTAGTTTTCCTTTGTGGGAAAATTCAGAGACTAAAAGCATCGCAATCATGACCTCTGTGTGGTCAAGAGCGTGCGTTATCTGACCGTTATTTTTCTATTTTGGGGGCTGAACTGGGGGAAAAACAAAAGTGGGTGACAATGTGCAGACACAGCTGCATAATGAGCACTCTCAACATGAAGCTGGAAGGCAGAACGCGCAACACGCTGTCGCCGAGCCCCTTCCCATGTCATGTTTAGAGGAGGAGCTCCGGAAAATAAGTGGCTTAATCGCCAGATTACACGGCTCCATTCCTCCATTATTTATACTATTATCATCGGCATCTTTAAGCTTGTGATCTGCAGAGAAGAATTCTCTGGCGCTTGTTGCAGGATGAATAGTGAGATGAAAAGTGAGTCAGCACCAAATTTTCCAAGCAGCAGGACAGTTGTCTTTTGCGCCGGCAGATTAGCTGTTTACAGCAGCATTGCGCTATAAGAGGAGTGAATCTTTAGACAAGTTTAGATGACAAAAAAACATTCAGTAGTTTCACCCTAAAATTAAGAAAGATTTAGAATATATTTGTATTTTCAAAAGCAACTGTTGTATCTACTGAAGATATAATACTAGACTCCCAATATTCACAGAGGTTAGGAACCATAGCTGAGATCTATGAATACTCGAGGTCCCATCTAAAAACGTTTATAATTGGCTACTTTAATAGTTAAGTCCCCAAATATACCCTAATTAATAAGCTCAGTGGGATCATCTTAGCCCTAGTGTAGAAGTCTACGGTCTTTCTGGTTTCCGCTCTTGATGGTACAGCCAATCAGCGCCAAGGAAAATGCTAGCTAAAGAATGGTCGTGCTAAGTGGTATTGCCTTCAGGTTTTTCAGGTCCCAAAGTTGTGTTTTCTTTCAAAATGTCATACCATGAGCTTAGTAAACCAAATACATCCTCAGAGTGGTGGAAAGTTAGGGAGAGAGTCTACTATATAAGCAATTCCTAACTCATCAGTCATCGTGTGCATTTAGTCGTAGTCCTAAACTTTGAACTTTGGAGTTCTTTGTTGTACTTTGGTCTACAAATCTAACGGTATAAGCTGAGATTGATTATTGTTTTTCTTTGTTCCTTACAACAGGACTGAATGGAGCAACTGAAAACTACGCAATAAGATAGCTGCTAGCCTGTTAGCCGGAGAGTTTAGAGCACTGCATGATGTACTTATCTGTCCATACTTTTTATTTGTTCCTGTTCATTTCTTTTGTGTTGTGGTAAAACTGAAAATAGCTGGAAGGAAGAAGACCCTTAAAGAACTTTAATCCAGACAATTGAACATTTTAGTGGCTTTGAAACCATAACCCTTTTCTATGTGTAAGCAGCCCAGGCGTATGAAGGCTCGGGGACGTTGTCCTTACGCTTCCTTTACACTCGTTAGACTGAAATGAAAGCGTCAACACGCAGATGCTTTGCATGTATCTGCTGCAAACAAAAAGTGATTCATTTTCAAAATGGGTTTTCTCTGAATACAGTCCACCTTTGCCAACTTTATCAGTGTCACAGAGAGAAATTCAAGATGAAGCCTCTTACCATCTCATATTCTAATATTTCAAAGTGAAAGTGTGTGTGTTTCTAACATTAACCAGTCAGCCTGCTGGCGAGGCTCGCTCTGGCTGTCAAAGTAAGGCTTTGATCACACTGGGACTTATCTACCAGTTCTCATCCACTCCTGTCTCTTTCTCTCTCTCTCTCTCTCTTGTTCTCTCTCATCCCTCCATCCCTCCTGTACTTCTTGAAATAGTTTTGTTCCCCGCTGCCCCTCTCTCCCCTCTCATCTGTGCTCATCCTTACTGTGACGTGGATGAACCCAGCAATATGTTCCCAGAAGCAAACCTGGCTGCAGCACAGATGCATTGCAAGCCAGTCTCCCTCATGAATATGCAATGTGACGTAAACACTAATAGAGACCTGCTGCGTTGTCATTAAGCACGTTTGCTAAATTAGCCAGACGCTAAACGGGCGCAAATTACAGACGTCTCTTCTCTTGTCTCATATGTATGAATGAACCAGCCTCCTTCTATAAAACTTCCCTGTGACTCACAGGTTCAGCTTGGCGAATTACACTGCAGAGGTGTTATCCTTAATCCGCGCGCCTTCATAGACTTCTTACACAGGCGTACACACACAACTCCTGTAAATACGAGTCTGTTTTCTTACCTTCAGGACAGAGCTTCACAGCAAGCTTGACCTGTTTACAATAATAACTTCTTCTTTTGCTTCCAACTGTCTCATTCTGTTAGTTTCTCTCTCTTTGTATGTCATTTTTTTCTCATTATTTATTTTTATTATTAGTTTTTCCTATTATCTTCCCATCCTCTCCTGTCTCTCTTCCCTCTCTCTAACCATGTGTTGTCAACCATGATGCTAATCATGGGTAAAGGCTTTTTCTAGGAGGCTAAGCTTCCATATTGTACATGTTTTGGACCCCCAGGAAACTGGATTCTGATCATTTTAATGTTCATTTTTATTTTACTTCTTATATCCACGCGTATCTGATCTCGATCTCCTGTGTTCATTGGGTGAGAGGTGGACGGGTCACCAGGCCATCACACGGCTTGTTTAAAGTAAATATTGGATATAACCGGGGGTGCAGTTTTCTGGCTGATCACCGATCTTTACAAAGCCTGACTTGCCAATTCTGAATTCTATTTTTTTGTCTGAAAAGTTGCTAAATACAGCATCAGTGTTGGTAAGTTGGCAAAAGTGTTGACTATTATTAACCATGCACATAAATGAATCAGTCAAGTTGATGTGTATGTGTATAGCACATTTCAGCAACAAGGCAGTTTGGTTTAGTTTCTAGTGCAGATATCTTAGAAAAATTGAAATAAAATGGCTGACTGATTTGTCAGTGCACCGGTAGATATAATTTCAACAATTTTTGCCCCTCTGTTTCTTCCTTCTATTTGGCTGATTTGAATTCTCCCCATGCAGCACAGTCTGATGAGACTGTTCTTGTCGACCAGGCCACAGCAGTGACACGCCAGCCCACTGAAATTATGCATTCTGTGTCTGTTTTAGTAAACTTCTGCACTTGAAAATATTTACTGGGAGGCTTTTTCCACAAATGAAGTTTGGTCAGGGACCACAGCAGGCCATGAAAAGCTGAAAAACCCAGTCTAAAAACGATTAAAGCTGCCTATTGTAGTGGTTCAAACACCAAACGTATTGTTAATATGGGAAGTAGAAACCGTTTTGGCTCCATCGTAGAAGAGTTGGTGTTCCTAAATTCCACTCTTGGTGAACCGCTTATTTACCTTTCCAACTAACGGCAAGGTAATTGAACGATGCTTCTGGATTGGCTGTTTTTACAGACGCCGGCCAATAGTGGGTCTTCGTACTTCAGCTTCTCAACCTTGTTTAAAAAAATATATCTTTGACAGTTTCGGGCTAATGCTGACCCATATCCAGTTCTTAGTCAAATAACAATTATGTCTGAACAAACAGAGAAAACTATCCCAAAAAATGTAGAAATCCAAATTCCTTTTAATTAGAGGAGTAAACCTCTTTTTAGTTATAAATGTATATATAACTGAAGGTATCTTTTGTCAAAACACGTCTCTCTTGTAAATTATATCTTGGATCTCAATGAGACAATTTGTATAACAGAATGAGTTTATGTAAAACGACCAAAAAAAAAAAAAAGATAAATTCATTGTTGCTTTTATAATCTGAAAACTAAACCAGGTTTTCGTGACCCTGGAATATTTTGAACTTGACATCTTTGGCCGACTTGGCAAAAAGTTTGGACATCTTCTGTGTCCTTGTTGGACAAAATAAATTGCACTGTTTTGTGAACGGCTTGACTGCTTCTATATTTCTCTGCCTGCCCCTGCATCTCAAGCTCTGACCATGAGTCACAGGTTTATAGAGCATAATTCATACAAACTAACATCCCTTTTCTCATCCGACTTGTCATCTTCCCTCTGAGCTGCATGTGAAACGTAGCGCTTCCTTTTTTGCTGAAAAATAAGCAGATATAGCTGCTTCCAGGACTGGCTAATGGCCCCCCCTGGTTTTTAATAGTAGAGTGAGAGATTTAACAGGGTAGCCATGTACCAAATACACACGATAAGTAACAATCACAATTAAAACCAAAGTTCATTCTGATTTTTAAACCATGATAAGAACATCTAAGGACATTTAGTAAAACGTCAAACAAACGCGGTGTAGCCATTGATTGTATGTTTGACCTCTGCTGCTTGGGGATTTTGGTCCATCATTGGATCTTAGTTAGTTTTTTTTAAACATATTGCAGTAGTTAATGAGAAATGCAGACAGACACTCTGGTCAAGGTTTATTTTTAAAAGCAGTTCCTTTGAGTCATTTTACATTTGAGTTTTCGGTGCTTATGTAGAGTGACATCGGATTTGTCACCCTCATGTCTATTTTTATTGTGACGGTTCCAAAAGCAAATTCAGTCAACATTGTTTATACTCTAGTGGCAAGGTTGAACAAACAAGGTCAGTGTTGATGTGTGTGGCTGTGTGTGTGTGTTGTGTGTGTTAGTGGCAGGGGGAATGAGGGGTCATTGCATGTTGCTTTCATATGTAGTTCTAAAGCTGATCGTGCAAGGTCAGCATTAGAGTCCTTGGACATTCGCGTCCACCTGAGTGTTAGCATCAACGGAGCAACAGATAAAAGTTATTCCAGGCAGCCTGTCGGCAGAAGTCCATATCATCTGAAAGGTGAGAAGGTGAACTCTAAGCTCTCTGTGAGTCAATGTATGATGGCTACATGGCTGTTGCCTTGATTTATCTGTACAAGAAGCAAATGTACCTCCAAAGGGGGAGGTAAGAGGGGAGTGAAAAAAAAAAACAGTACAATGTTTCAGAATTGAAATGCAAATAGGCAAAGAAAGCATTCGTGTTCTACGTGCTCAAAAGCTGGAGCTTTGAAGTTTCACGTCAAAATGTTTGGCCAGAACATTAACTGAGGTTCAGAGTCGTTGCTTGAAAAGTTTCTTCAATGGCTGTCGTCTCCAAGTTCAAGTTGGGTGCCACATTAATTTACAGTTGATTTGTGCTTCTGATTTTATGCTGTGAAATCTTCGTTGTACGACCGCTACTGCGCTAGAATGCATAAAACGAAGAGGACTCAGTTGATATGAATAGTTTGCCTCGTCACAGAGTTTTACCATTAGAGAATCCAACTATTCAACTAGAAAATCCAAATTTGTTGACTTGGTAGGCAGTTAAGTGAGGTGGGACATCTGTTATGTAGTACTTGGTCTCTGAGGTTGTATTTTTCAAGGTGCAGTTCAGAAAACTCAATAGGAATACATCTTGATTTCAAATCAGAAAGCTTTCCACCAGCTATCAAGTCAGAATTTATTATAGTTGCTATGTGTACAAATGTTAATGCCATATTACACTCCTATCGAATTATATTTCAAACTCAATTAGTAAACGTAATATAGTGGATCCTGATTATTTGTGGGGGTTAGAAATAATGCTAATGCTTTCTGCTTGCATGCTACTGCTAGTTAGCTTGGTCATGCAGCAAAATAATTAGCAAAACATTCTTTTGAGAAAACAGTCATTTTTTGTTAACGTAAAGCAACTAGCAGAAAGTTAGCTGGACGAATGATTACCTAGATGGATGTTTGTGACCTGTTTTTTTTTTTTCTTTTTTACATTAGAAAATAGTGCAGATGTTTTATTCACAGAACACACACTGATCTTTTATTCAACAAACCAATGTGCCAATCTTTAGGAGCGGTTTGGAGCAATAAGAGCTGAATGTCACCTGGTTTTCTTCTCAAAATGAAAAGAAAAAAAGCAAAGAAAATATATTGCTGCCACACTTTGAGGGAGAAAAAAAAAGATATATTTGACTTGTGAGGATTTCCATTTTCTATTTATATTTCAACTACTGTATTTTTCTGAGGCATTTATTCAACGCGACTTTCTTCACTAGCATAAAAAAAGTAGGTTGAGTTGCTTAAGGACACCAACCTCCTGAGACACTATCTGCTTTTTTTTGTTTGTTTATTTTTTATGAAGCTTAAAAAAATATTTTTATTCTCTAAATTTAGGAAGTAACATCTGGTCGTCATTCATCTCAGCTCCTATGGTTGCTCAGGCCGTTTGAAATTGAGACTACAGGCTTAGTGAGGTAAGAGATTGCAGTTCAGAAGAACAAAAGGCTCTCTGTGTCAACCTGGAGAAAGAGGGAGGGGAGCTGGCGTGGCCTTGTGGGGAACCAGGAGGGGGGTTATTATTAAGTAGCGACCGTGTCTGAGAACTGAGTCGGAACGGAGAGGACGGGGAGGGGACGGTTTGCAGGAGACGATGTCTTACCACAATGACTCTTGTGTCTTCCGTTTGTCAGGGATGTGGTCGGTGTGTCAGTGGTTCCAGGACAGGTCGGGTGATATGTGATGTAGAAGGGTAATTAGGGTCATTACACATGCATGATAAGTGCAGTGGTCTGCAACACTGCTGATCAATTTTCTTTTTCCTCTCTGCGTAGGTAAAGGCCACGATTTTGTAGTCTAAGGAAATAAGTATTTCAAAACCTTTCCACATATAATGTGACATTTATTCTACACAATAAATGTGTACGAATCAGATCTGTTCGAAGATGGAAAAAAAATGTAAAAGTGAAAACCTGGTTCCATGAGAGTAAACAAACCTAACCCTTTGTAAACGTTTGATACAAATTTACGTGAAGCCTCTTCCGGTCTAGCCTGACTGTTGTCTTCCTTCACAGTTTTGCTCGATTCTCATTTCCCTTCAGTGTAATTTCTCCTATTCAGCTCAAATTCTGCACTTCTTTCTTCAGAGAAGGGGAAGGTTGTTTGAAGCACACGCAATTTCCAATAAGCTTCATAGTGCAGCTTTCTGCATGGTACGTATGTCATGGTCAAATGATAGCCACGCCTCCAGGAAGCAATTGTTTCACAATGGCTGATGGTCCAGACCCTCTGAACGAAGCAAAGCGAAGCACAAAGTGATGGTTTGTACCAGGCCTTTTCTGGTCTAAATTTAGCCAAAATGGAGTATGTGTCCACCTATCGCCAGTTCATCCATAACTCTGCACATACTGCAAATTATGTTAGAAACACTTTGCCACTCTAGTAGTTGGACTTGGATGTTACTTTGCCTAATCCTGCTAATTCTTATACAAAATACTTGCATTTCTATATTTTATTAGGTATTTTCAAATTAATAGATATTAATGGCAATCAAAAACACAAATAATGTCAGTCCTTTGTTGAAGCACAAAATCATTCTTAAGAAACCCCTGTTGTAATATGATGCTTTGTAACCTCCCTGAAAAAAATGGCATTAGTTTAAAGATATAAATGTGCAAAAGTCCAGAAAATCAAAATATGACAGTCGAGTCAGAAAGTGTTCAGCTACATGTTACTTCTGTGTGGCTATTTCAGCTTTTCTATTCTTTACTGTCTCCTGAACAAAGTTGTTTATTTTCCAGCTCAATGTCACTGGAGAAATTTTTCATTATATGCAGGAAATATTTAGAAGTTATTTATGATGGTTTCGTTTTAAAGGGACTCTGTGGACCTTTGAGAGAAAACACATTGTTGTGTTGATACAGAGCAGCAATCTCAGCCCTGATTAAAAAGTAAATATTTAAGAAACTTTTAAAAAAGAAACTTTTTTTTAAGACAAACATGGGAAATTTTGTTCTAACTCCATTTGACCCAGTAAAAGTTTCAATTTCTTTCAAAGCCGATTTCTAGCCCTAATGCTGCAAAACTCATTCAAGCTTCCTGTTTTTCAATTTTTTTCCTACATTCTAATCACCTCTACCCTGAACAGCTAACCTCAAAAAACCTAAAGTAACTTTTTACCCTCTGAGGGTGGGCTTTACATGTTTAATGATACCCCTTCCAGCTTTAAAGTCAAATCCATGTTCCCTTAAAATCAAACCCATGTTCGCACTTTATCATTATGAATAAAATCTGCCTCAAAGCTTAAAAATGGCTAATGGCTGCCAGATGAGCGGATCATGACCTGCCTTTAAGCCAGAATGTTCGTACCGTAAGGTCTCCACGGGCTAATTTGAATGTAAACACTGACCCCCCCACCCCACCTCCACCCTGGGATAAATGGGCTTGGGGTTGATGGGTGAGGGATGGGGTGCATCCCTGGCTGAAGGCGGCTCTTTAAAGGCTTAGCGGCATCCGCTTAGACCTTGCGTTCTGCCTCTTGCCTCTTCAATAGAGCAGAGCTAATCTGGGTGTGCTTAGGCCAGCTCCTCTCCTCTCTTGGACGATTGTCTACCTCTGTAAACGTGAGACACTCTGCGTTTCACTCAAGGACACTCTGACGGGGACACGATGCCGACCTTTGAGTCAGAGCATCGGCTGTCCGACCGCTTGGCCAGAGCCGTCTTTTACTCCACAGAGTTCTCCAACCGACTGTCTTTCATATTCCTGCATGTAGGTGTAGTCTAAGTGTGAGGCTCAACTGATATACACGTTGAGTCTTTAAAAGATGTAAAGACAGCAGCTACGTTGGCGCTGTGTGTCCTTGGGTTTGAAGTAAGAACAGCAGGAACCATAAGATTTCTGAAGAATAAACACTGGCTCTTGGAGGTGAGCAGATCCCTCTCTATCGCCCCATCTCTTGCCTCTCCGGGTCCCCTGGGTCTCGGTGTCAGCTGCTTGCACAATAGGACAGCTGTTTCCAGATCAGCCAGAGATCTACATGCCCCTGGGGGTTGGATTAGGCCAATTAGTAGCTGTCCATCACCGTGACATATCATGGACAGCTAAATCAATACTTGAATGGACAGAAGGAGGAAGGGGCATGGAAGGGGGGTGGATTTGGGGACATGGGGGGAGGCTGGATATGAGTGGGACAAATGCAGTGTATGGTTAAAACCCAAAAGTTTATATACAGCAAATTAAAAGACACAAGCACCTTGTTTTTCCTCACCATCTAAAGTTAGAAAACCAAACTTTTCTTCTTTGTTTTCTCCATTTGCTAAATGCTATAATAATGAGAGAGCACATGTCAAAGATTTAATTATTAAAGTCTTCACAATCAGAAGTTTACATACGGTATCTCTTTAAGCATTGAGGGAAAGCCTAGAGGATGATGTCATTTCTTTAGAAACTTCTGATAGGTTAACTGAGTTAATTGGAGCTATAAGCTTATTTAGACATGATGGGAATACCACTCTGGAAGGAGTTGAGCTTTGTGTCCCTAATGTTCAAATCAAATCCAGAACAATGCACACAAGGAGACATGTCCTGAGGTCTAATGAAACTAAAGTTTGTTTTCCTCCCAGTTTGGCGGAAAAACTGGGACCCTCATACCATCCAGACTATAAAGTAGTGGGGTGAGTTCATAAAACAGATTGCATCATGAGGAATGAATATTATGTGGAAATATTGAAGAAACATCTAGAAAGCAAATTGGTCTTCCAAATAGACAATAACCCCAAGGACACCCCAAAGTGGGTAGAGAACGGCTTAAGAACACCAAAGTCAATGTTTTATCATGGCCATCACGAGGTCCTGATCTCAGTCTTATGAATAAGTTGAGGGCTGATCTGAAAAGACTGAGTTCCACCAGTTCTGTGCCAGAACTCCAAAAAACTATGGCAAGACGTTTGTAGAAGGAAACCCAAAAGATTTGACCCAAGACTTACTGTTTAAAGACTGTGCTACCAAATACTGAGAAATGTATCAACATACAGTTTGATGACATTAATAAATAAATCTGACATATTCTTTCTCTCATCACTGTGTAAAATTAATTAATTAGCAAAAAAAATAAAAAATTGCAAATTCTAATTAACCTATAAGAAGAGACATTCAGTCTGATTATATGTCAGACAGTAAGAAAAAGGAAGGTGAACGCAACCAATTAAAATTCCAGACTATGCAGAGATGATACAACACACACTTTTGGTGCCATGTGGCAAGATTAAGGGCTTGAATAATTTTTTAAAGTCGATAGAGACAGAATAATACCTTAATACAACTTTGTCTTACTCATGAACCTCCAGAGACGATAAAAATGAAAAGGTGTGCAAATAATCGCCCCCTCTCTCTTTCCCCGTCACTTCTCTCTGGTTCCCATCTGCTTTGGCTTTACATATTAAGGATTCGTGCTCAGCTTTCCCTAAGAGGTGTGCAGGAGACAGAGATTGGGTTTATAAAGTTTGGGGGACATCGGCAGATTTTATCGGCTTCTGACAGTTAAAAGGAGGAGAAACAAACACAAACCGGCAGAGAATCAATAAGATTCAGAGAGAGAGAGAGTGACGGAGGGAGGATTAGCAACCTGGCGCTGTGGAGACGGAGAGGAGGTGATAAATAGGAAACATCGGGGATCCAGATGGCTAATAAATAAAATATTCACGCAAGAAAGATATTGTTTTCCTCTTTTTGGGGGAAAACGTGGCTGCATCAATTAAACCGAATGAGATCGGTATGAATTCAGCAGAGTGGGGAACCGAACATCCGTCACAATCCGTATATCAGGGATATGACTGTGAATGCTCTCCCTCTTCCCAAAGCTTCTGCTCCTTTTAAAGTTTTCAGCTGATTGAGCTAAAAGTCAATGGACTGAGGAGTTAGACGGCATTGATGCGAATAGAGGGGTGGGAGCGACGGATAAAGCAATGTGGAGAGAGAAAGCAAATAAATTGCTTTCACAAAGAAAGAAAAGAGCAACAGAAATAAAAGATGAGGTTTTTTTTATTAAATTCAGAAATGGAAGAGGATAAAGAGGGGGCTCTGTAAAAGGAATAAAGGGCCAGATGAGTGAGAAAAAAAAAGCGAGCTGGAAGAGAAGGAGAGGATGTTGTTGTTTGAATATGAAGCTTGGAACATCTGGCGTCACTCTCCAAACTTCTTTGGCCTTTTGAATTTGAATGTGTTCGTAGGATACGATGGGGGACAGGGTGGAGGGGGGGCCGTTAGTCTGAGGCTGTAACACACCCCGCCACCAGGCCTGCCACACTGGCTTACGTACGCCTCGGTGGATACGAGAAGTGAGATTGAAGGTTTGAGAGAGGACAGAGAGGAAAAAGCCAAAAAAACAAACAAAAAAAAAGATGCATGGAGGAGAGCGACAGATGGACGGGAGAGATGATGTTGGGAAAGCATCCGGACAAGACATTTGTTTGTGATTGATTTACTTTGCTCTCTGTCGTGGAGGGTGTTGCAGATTTTTGCTCTCTGTGGGGCAGTGTGTTTAATTTAATTTTATTTTATTTTTTCCCATTTCATTCATGTGTCGGCTCGCAGGTGACGCAAATCGCAGTTTTCCTTTCTGACAGCGCTCCTCGTGACCTCCAGCTATTCATAGAAATGCTCTGACAAACATGATTAGCTCCCCACATGTTTTAACATTCATTCTACATTATGATCTGTATATCTATTTTTGGCCTTTCAGTCATGTTTTTTCTTTTCTTCTTTTATTTTTCATTATCGTTTTCACATATAACCAGGAAGATGTCAAATTCAGAAGAAATTATGAAATAATCTCATTTTGGAAAGTCCTTGTAAGTCAACCTTGTACTTAAAACTCCTTGTAAGGGCTCATGTCTATTGAACGTCTGGTTTAATAAGTTTGGTTTCATAAGATTTTCACTCAGGCATGTTTGAATATTTTATCTCGTCCCATCTATTGAAGCACTTGATTCATTTTTGATCGAATAAGACATTTGTAGTACGGCTGTGTCTCAATGGAAAGTTCTGGTTTTGACTCTGGGTGACAAAAACTGACAGCTTTGTCAGAATTGTTGCTTTGGATAATTCCTCCATTTTTGGTTTCATAAGATCACCAAGAAATATTACTAATTAAAAAATGTGATTAAAGGCAATTGCTGTTCTGCAGAGGACTACTCCAAAATGGGTGTTTCTTAAGAGCAATGTGACATTCAGTCACAGTCATGCAGTTGTCCTAAAAAGAAGCAAAAACAAGTACCTTTACCTTTATCATCACCTTCATCATTATCAGAATAACTACCAAAACGTACATTACGTCCACACGGCCCAGCCCTGGTGTGGCTGTTGACTCTTTGCAACTATGTCACCTAATCAGGTTGGGATGGAATGTCGGACGTTAGAAACGAGGGTATTGAACGGAGAAACTGCGATTGTTTTCCCCAGTAGTTTTTACCAGTGTAAAGACTACTGGGCTTGTACTTGTTCAAGTGGAGATAATTTGTCTGGGGAAGTTGCACATTGTTTGTGGCATTCATAGACAGCGGTATTTACAAAATTGGAAATGGCTAGCTTAGAAACCGACCCATACCCTCACAACTTTGATGAAACCACAAATTTAATAAATTCATGCCACGTGACATGTACCACTATGTTAGAAACAGAGCAGACCTAAAGGCATGCAAAAGTCTAGATGCTTACTATTTTTTTATTTATTTTTTTTGTAGATGGTAGGCTACCTGATGGTGGGGCATTTCCTCCATGATTACTAATAATTAGACCCATACCTATGCTATGATGGAATATTTGATTGCATCCTACTAATCTTACTTACTTGTGAATGTTAATCTACTTATCTTGTAAAAAGTGTTTGTTGCAAATCCATGGATACACTGAGCGCTGCTGGTCCTTACAACTGACACCTTCTCTCCATCGCGTCTTCTTTCCTCATCAAAATGAAGCAAGTTTGGTTTGCATCTGTCTTTTGTAGCCAACCGCTCAGCACCCTATGACCATTTTTACAGATAAATCAACTTCATAGAAATGATATTAAGTGACCAACTGTCTGTTTTTTGATGCACTCATAGGTGGTTTTGGCGTCCGTCTGTTCTGAAGATTGTGCAAAGAGTCAATAGTTGTTGATATGACTAGAAAAGCTCTTTATGTATTCAGTCCATTTACCATTCGTGGTCATTTGGCTTGAAACTTCCATTGGCTGCATCTGTAGTTTTCCTTCCACCCCATCATCTTTCATCTGTCTCTCCCTTCAGCCCCTCTCAGTGGTCTTCTTTATGTCATGTGTCTCTGAAAGTGTCTGCTGTCTGCTCTTTATGATCTTAACAAGCACATTTTCTGCCTGTTTTAACCCTTAAGGAAGCGCTGAATTATTCATTGGGTTGTGCTGCCACCGCTGTTGCTGATGGGTCAGTCACAAAGCCATAGATTTGTAAATGAGTGCAATCCACCTTTAGTCTGTGCACATGTGCCCAGGAGGGGGGGCGGGTACATTTGCTTGCAGAAATGCAGCTTCAAAACTGATCAGAATTTTGAACGCAGATGAAATTTGCATTTTGGCATGCATAGAGCAGAGACTCTGGTGCAGGAAATGATTAAAAGTCAATGGAGAGTGAGTCAAAGTGTTTTTTATTTGTGTGTGTAGCATTGTGTGTTTAGACGGGGTCAGGCTCTCCGGTTTGAAGACAAGAAGTGTTTTGTTCTACAAGAATTGTGTGTGCGCGTGGGGGGGTGCTCATGCGTGTGTGTGTTTTAGCTGTCGAGAGCTGAGTGCTGCCAGGATTTGTGCCTGTGCTACCACAATGACCCTTTCATCCGAAGAAACCTCTGATTGTGTGTTTGTGTGTGTCTCTGTGTGGCCCTGAATGTTGGGGTGTGTGCGGGGGTGTGTGTGTGTGTGTGAGAGAGAGAGTGATTTTGCAGACCTCTTTTTTTTCTTTGAGACCCAATCTCTTTATCTGTCCAGAACAATAAAAAGATTGAGGCCCAAAGGCACACACACACACGCACCCCCACACACCCCTACACACACACAGAGAAAACGAACAGAGGACAGACAGCAGGAAGATAAGCAGACAGACAGAAACATAGCTTACCCAAACTGAGGTGTATAATTCAGGTCACCGGCGTTGGCTGAATGCACACGGCCTTTAATGACAATCGTTCAATACAGGAAAAATTGCATGGTCTTATTTTTAACACTGATGTCCTGACCTGGAAATACTCCAGTGGAAAACTGGAGGTACGCCGATCAGAGAGTTGAGGCTGATTCGTGATACACAGTTTCTGAAAACCTTGACCTGGAAAAGGTCGGACCAGGATATATTAGATTAAAAGATGATTTTGAAATGAGGTTCTCGGAAGCCAGTTTGACGAATAGTTCTCTTACCTGTAGCAGGAAGATGTCCAATCACAAGGAACTTGTAAGAAAAGTAAATAAATAGCACGTTGGGTCAAAACTGATTAGAAGTTATTTAGCTAACTTGGGGGATTGATTGTTTCCAGATTCCATGGAGAAATTCACCATCTTAGATGGAGTTGGACAACTCAAAGTTCCAAAATCAAGACTAGAGCGACTGAAAATTCACAGCTGGTGAGTGCAGCCTCTTAACAAAAGAGTTTGGCTAAAACAAAACCGCTCCAAACTTAAAGTCTTTGGTGAAATTATAGGGTGTGTTAATATCAAGTAGCCCTGTATTTTATCTATCTGACATGATGATGGGTTGAGTAAAAAAGGCTCACAAGCAAAAGGTTGAAGCCTTGGCTACTTTGCCAATTCCCAATTTAACTACATATCTAATATATACTTACAGCCATCTCTTTAAATTTGAAAACCCAAATCCATCAAACAGAAAAACCTTTCTGGGTTTGTAGCTCTCACAACAGGTGTCCAAGGAGAGGAGAGGTGAAGGAAGCAGTGAGAAAAGTATGAAGAACCCTAAAGAAAGAAGCAGAGGAAACACTGGTTGGATAGTGACTTGTGGAATAAACGGAAAATTGTCACTGAGTTCTACCTTATATAATAAAGACAGGCCGACTTGATTTTAGGGAGATTGTCTGATTCATAGAGACATCTCTAGAATGTGGTAAAATGACTCGATTACCAATATTAGCAGCATCCTGTCGAGACGAATGTGAGAGTCAACGCGTCTGAGTCTCAGCAAATTAGCGAGGCAGATATAAAACGTTTTAGATAAGAGCACATTAGTGCAAATTGACAGGTAGGAGCTGAAAAGCTAGTAGGAATGGAAAGAGGAAAGAAAGAGTCTGCAGTAAAAATAAAGGGAGATGACAAAGAACAGAAAGGAGAAACAAGGTTAAAGGAGAAGAGGGAAGTGAGGCCGGTGCAGCTTTGCTTTTTCACTCCTGCGTGGGTGTGTGTTTGTGAAGCCAGTTTCTAAGCTACAAATAGTTCTGCTGAGACAAACCCAGTCTGACAGCAATCACACACTCAAACTACCCACTTTGATGGCCTCCTTTCTTTTTTTTCTGCTCTTTCTTTCTTCCATCTTGGCCTCCTCAGACTCCTAATTTGATGAGTTTTCCACGGTTGGGGCCCCTGGTTCCTCGACATGCATGCAGTTTTGTGTGGTTCTGGCAACTCACCGAGCTATTTTTGGCGCTCTGTGTTGGCTGTGCATGCTAAGCGAAGTCTGGGTTCAGTCCCTGCTCCTGTTACTCATGTTTTGTATATTTTTTTTATACATATTTCCATCTCTTTTTCCACAGTGAGTCACTCCCCGTTTCTCAATTTTTTTTTCCTTCTTTTGTAAGTTCAACTAAACTCTAATGTGAACAACACGAAGAGCAGAAATTCTTTGCTTGTTTTCAGTGGAATACTAAGTTTCTAAAGACGATAAAAAACATTTTCTTAAGTCTTTTATAAATACCGTTGAAAGCAAGGACATCTTAAATGTGCTGAAAGACTGTTGTCTTTTTTTTTTTTCCCCCTGAAAAGAAAATCATTCAGCGGTTTAAGATTTAAGTAAATAAAAGATCTGTTTTTTATTATTTCAGCTGTGAAATCATTTGATTTGAATGTGCTTCACTCATTCAGTGCCTCATCTGGATGCCAAATGTTAAATGAGAAATTCCTCCGTTAAGTGCAGTACTCATGTTCATTTTCGTTACTAGCAGGAAAGTCACGCTGTCATTCACCGCTGTGTCAAAGGAGCCGCACATTTAAAAAGTCAGCAAAACACTTGAGCCGAAAATACTTAAAAGAAAGGAAAAAAGAAACAAGTAAAGCATCATTCAGATACTTTAGATACTTTACATTAACACGTCTAATTCTGTAGCTTTTTCTCCAAGTTTGGGGCTGTACCTCAGTAACTTTCAGGATAACTGGCTGTGTTGGTTTATTTAATGTAAAGGGAAGCACAAGCAGGCATAGAGAGAACGAAGTCAGAAAAAACAGGCAGCATTGGTCCTGAGACGGAGAACCGAACCCAGACAGTTGGAGGACTAATAGTGTCTATAAACATGCTCTGCACCACATGCCAGCTTTCGAAATGTTTTCAGTCATTATTTCTGCAGTCACAGCAAAGTCTCAAGTTTACTTCTTTAATGTCTTCGACAGCCACCATTCCTACTTTAGATTGAACTTTGTTTTAACTTCATTGTGACTTTGTTGACCTTGTTAACTGTCTTATAAAATCTTAGGCTCATTTTTTTCCTGACAGAAATGAGACAATTGAATAAAAAGTCATTGCTGTGTTATTACAGCCGTGACAAAAATAATTGACATATTCACTCGGCGTATAAAATCAAGACATGAAAGGGAGATTAAATCAAATTGGACCTAATTTTGGACAAGCAGAAACGCAAGACTAGTTTGAAAAATAGCCTACGAGACAAAAAGAACCTGATGACTACGGTATTTTCTTTAAATTTCAAATGTTAAAAGTAGCCCAAGACTATAAAAACAATAGAAGATTAAACTTTAAATTTCCATATCTCTTTAAGCACTACTTTGTCACATTATTTTGTTTTTTAATAATAATTTTACATATTTATTAAGGCGTGGCGTGGTTCTGGCTGAGAGACCCAGTCATTGTTTTACTGTGACAAATCTTCAAAGGCCTGAGGGAAAGAATTTATCACCACACATTTTCCATTGTTTGTCTGGGAAAAAAATACAAAAAATATTCTTATAATGTTATTCCCTGCCTGTGCTTTTTAGAAGAGGGTCGATTTAATTATCGTTCACTTGTAAGCAGGCGTCCAAAGACTAAGATGTAATAAAAGTTTTCGATGTAAGAGCAGCATGGTGACAGGAAAAAAAATTAATTTGAGAAAACGTTAAATATTTACCTCTCCGCAAACGAGCAAAAGAATAAGAAACTAATTAGTGAATAAGGCTTTAAAGAGTTTATTTAGGCTTAAAGAAGCTTTTAAACTGTTAAATGTAACTTCCTGAAACCTTTAATGCAATTTCAGGTTGCCATTTGCTATGGTTACCTGAAACTATGACAAAAAAAATTTGTCGTAGTCGTAATAAAACATCTTCACCAACACATGCACACCATGGATGCAATAGGTGCCTCTATCATTTGGGTCTGTTGAAGCAACGTGCGTGGGTCTGGTCGGGGTCAGTACAGTGTGGGTGGTCCAGCGTCGGACAGAACCGTCCTGCTGCTGCATGTTGGTGGAGGGTGGATGTCACAGACAATGCTGTGGATCAGTAAAGAGCTTTTTGTGTCACACAGACAGAGGGAGGAAGAGGCCATCACTCATTTGCAAAACAGTAAGCCGTGGTTAAAGACACACTCATTTTATTTTAATGGTGTGTTTACTGGAGCTGCGTAGGGACTCAGGAGGAGGTGAAGGAACACACACCACTCAGTAAATGGCTAACAAATGAGTGGACTGTTATGTAAATGCGTATCCTTTTATGATGTTATATGTGCTGTTAGTTCCTGTTGGAAAGCAATTAGCACATTACACTGTTCTCTTTGTAATACAGACATTTCTCTCACAACCTTTAGAGTTTTAGCAACAAAGAAGAAGAAGAAGAAGAAGAAGAAACCACAGGCTGTGCTCTGAAGCGCATTAGAATAGTCTGGAATGTTTGTCGGGAATCAAGAGTCTTTACTGCCAGTTTAGATTCCAAGGTTTGTGCGTTAAGACCAGGGCTACGAGTCTCTCATGGTAGGATAACCTCATAAACACATACCGTAGTCTCACTGTATTAATAATGAAGTTTTATACAGAGTTTTGTAACGTGGTTTGTTTGGTTTTTAAACAGGAAAGCACTAGCTGTTCCTACTTGTGCTAAAAAAGTATGATATGTTTAAATGTGTGTTGAACTTGTTTGCAGTTGGATTAAAGTTTAATTTGCTTTTGCTCTTGATGTTTTGATACCATACTTTTTCATAAATATCTGCATATTTTCATTATAACATTAGCTACTGGATTGTATTAGAGGTAATAAAACATATTGTATGTTTACACATGTACTTTGAAGCCGTACTGTGTGAATTTGGGGTTTTCTCCAGGTGAAAGTTAGCATCGTTAGTGTAATTATGTCTCTGTTGTTAAATATATTGACTGTTTTTGAAGAATAATTATTTGTTTTATTTAGAAATGAAATTTGAGACGTCTCATGCACTCCTGGCTCTTATTAGATCTGACCTTTCGTTTTCTTCTTAGATAGAAAAAAGTTTGAATGCTTGGCGTTGCACACATATGTCATCATGCCATCTTGTGCTCACAGGTAATGATGTCTCCCCTTTTATCTCCGGGTGTGTGACAGGAAAGCTCGACACGAGTGGGCTTGTTGAACATGCTGAAAATATGAAAAGTAAAGAAAACCGCTGGAGGAACGTGGTTGCTTGCGTGTGGGTGTGTGTGTGTGTGTGTTTGGCACAGAAAGGGAGCTGGAGATCTTTTCAGGCAAACGCCATGTCCCTCAACGTCTTTACTGATAACCGTCAAGCTCCCAGTTTCTGTTCCTCTTAATTACATCTGCAATTACATCTTAATTGGAAATAAAATTTTGTGCACAAAGTTCATTTATTTATCATTTTTTTTAAATGGGAGCCTTATTTCACTGCACTCTGTTGTCTTGTAAACATTTGGTGACAGTTGAAATCTTCCTGTGGGTTTGCAACAACACGGGGAAATTAGATAAAACGATTCTTGGTCTTTCAATCTAGCAGATAACAACAAACTTTAAAGTCTTAGCTGAGCCTGACCTCAAGTTGTTAGCTATTACTGAGACTCCAAGCTGTCCCTGTGCTGGATTGATTAGAGTGGAAGAAAACTACCCTTAGCTCAGGGTTCTGCAGAGCTCAGTGAAGGCAGAGACAGCTCCAGCTGGAGTTCCTTAAAACACCAAGAGAGGTGAGCAAAATGTTAGGTTTCCAGCGAGATTCTGTGGTACAAATGTGATGAATCAGGTTATGAACTTAAGAAATTACATGCGAATCATATCTTATTGTTTGTGCTCATAAAAACAATCAAAATAAACCTTATTTCAACAACTTTATTTCTATGCTGGAGATGAAACTTTGTTCTATTTTTTATTAAGCATCTGTAGCTTCAACAGGTAACTACACCTTCAACAAAAGCTGCCAGAGATGTGAACAAGAGTCATAGACCAGAGACAGACTAAAATTTACTGACTGTAGAAACGGGGTGGGTGATATGGACTGAAAGCTTCACAAGATTTTGTGGTACTATCGTGATAAATATTGTGATAATACCAATAATAGCCCCACAAACACAAATACTGCTCTTGAAAACACGAGTCAAGTTTATTTCTATTGCACATTTCAGCAGTTCATGTGTCACCAGTTGTGACACATGAAATAAACCTTACGTTTTGTCAAATTCCATCAAATATGCTGATCGATTTTAAAAGCCTGTTCATCCAAACATGTTTGTCCAACAGATTTTAGATTTAATCCAGTACAGAACGACAGCATCACGTCTGCAGAGGCTCAAACATTGCCGTTGGGATTCGTTTTTCTGATTACTGAAAAAATCTTGAGTGATGTGACATTATGTTACCCTGAAACAATTTTCTTACAGCTTTAAATTATTTATCAATCTGTCCCAGTGCTTATCTACTGGCCAGAACCTCCCCAGCATCTCGGCCCCGTCTTCTTCTACTTTATCTTTCAGTGGATTTCTTTGTAGATCCCTGGAGGCTTTTTAAAGCAGATCTGTGACAGATTCTGCTGTGTATGCATGAAGCTGTGGTATTTCCAGTAGTGATGACAGGCAGATGGGATTACTGAGCCACACACACACATCTCTCCTAGCAATGCGGGCGAGCTTATCTGTCCGTGTGTCGGGCCACGCGATCAACTGACCCACATGCCGCAAGGAACGTCTACGTCCAAGCAGAGCGGTCAAAACTCAGCGTTGTTTTCTATTGGACTTCATTAGATATTTTCATTTGAGTTATTGAGTTTTCATGGCATTTCTTATTCACAGCTGTCTAAGTATTTCACCACCATTCAAGGCCAGGACTAAGCAACCGGTTTTATTATTATTGTTTCTCAGCCATTTTGTTGTAGATGTACAACATTTAGGACCATTGGTTCCTTTTGAATGACAAATGAACGAATGAGCTCACATTTATTCATTTCTAGAAGTACCAAAGATCATAGTCATCTCACCATGTGACAGTTAGTCTGAGGTGTTTTGGCTGCTATCCTGTGTTTGGTTTCCATTAGTATAAGCTCTGTGTATTTAGGCTGAAACTTTGAGGTGGTTCCAGAAGTCTTGAGAAACCACATGCCTTTTGGGAACCAATCTGGTAATGCTTCTGAATGAGCCATACTTGTTTGTTCTTTTTTAATATGTTTACTTCTCTCTGCTGATGTATTTCCTCTTTGGCCTGTCTGTGTCCCTCAGGCTACAAAACCTGATTAGCCGAACACACTACAGATAATCAAGTAGCACCTGACTGTTGTTATCCACCTTAAATTGCTTAAAAGCACAAAAGATGCACCACATTTTTTCAGCGTAAATTTCTCATGGAACTATTTCACGATGCATGTTACGACGGCGTATCGTGTCCATTTTAGATGGAATTCAATGAGTAAATTTCTGCCAAAAAAAAAAAATCACAGAAATTCAAAAAACTTTTAAATTTCAAAGTTTTCTTTTCTCAGTTTCTGATATTAATCTAAATTTATTTAGGGTTTTTTTTTTCTAGCCGATTTTTGACTTTTCAAGTTCAGACGTTTTCTTTTTTTTTTCTAGAAATTTCAGAGATTAATCTTAAAAAATGTTTGTTTTTTTCCTACAACATTCGAAATTGATCTAGAAATATTTTTTTTTCCTAGAAATTTTCTGAGATTAATCTCAAAATATGTGAAAAGTATTATTTTATTTTTTTATCTACAATGACCTTAATACAATGCCATAGCATCTCAACTCATTCCCACCAAAATAAAATCCATTTAATTGAAGTAAACGCGAACTCAAATCAAATCAAAATGCAATTCAATTGAATCCAGTTGACATTTTTTTTTGCAGTGCACATTTCATCAAATGATCTAGTTTATGCGTTGTCAGACATTGGCGTTCACTAGATCAGATCAAGACTTTTTTCTCTCTGTCTCATTCAAACATGTCCTGAATCATATGAATACATGTGCCTCAACAAAAGCAGCTGCCTTTGCAAACAGGTCAGATCACCTTGATCACGGCCGTTCAGCAACCCATTCCCTCACGCTGCCTCAAAGACTACAGTCCACGTTTTCCCACACAAACACACACCCCGTAGGGCTGCCAATGCTCCATTATTTTTCTGAAGTGGCTTTTCAATTCCATGGCTAATGCTTGAGGGAGTGTGTATGCATGCGTGTGTGTGTGGTTGTGTGATACGGGGCTGGGTCGGTGGGTGTAGAGGGGGTGCTTGACAAAGATTGTGACATAAACCATTTATAGTGCTGCGCTGGTGTTTGAGCGGCGGTGTGTGATTTCTGTTGACATTAGCTCCTCTGTTCAGGTGAGTTTGGTGCAGGACACACAAAGGGACGAGGTTGTTTTTTTAAGTATAAAGAAGGAGAGAAAGCCATGAGATTCAGAGGGATTTAGCTCATATTATGCTCCATGCTAGTTCCCAGTGATTTCAAAACACCTTTCAGTTTTTGCTTATGCAATCTATCAGAAGAGCAACCTTTACTGTATTTCAGTTTTTCTTTTCGTTTTCAAAATGAGCTCCAGCAATGCTAGCTTACACCAGTGTTGCCATGCAGAGACTCCTCTGAATGTCCAGCGCTTTGGCTATAGATGCTGGTCATTTTGCCCATGGTGCACCATTTGCATTCAAAACCTTTGCAGCTTTGAATGTGTCTCAACTTTTCAACATGTTTGTACAAAATGGTGCTGTTTTCCACTTGACATTTCATAGCAATCATGAAATAATTTGTAGCTATTTCATACCAGCACTGAGGAGATTTTGTACACGACCTGGCCGTAGTGTATGTAAATAGTTTTTTGTCCTTTTCGTGAATATGTACTAAACTAATATACTGGTAAGTTGTCCACATGTATAAAGCACAATAAAAATATGAAACCAGTAAAATAGTAGCCATAGGGGTTAAATGGTACAAAATGTTGGTAGAAAGAGATGAAATGATAATATGTAGGTACAAAATAGAAGTACGAATTGAGTCAGAGCTACACTACTCTCAATTTATTAAGTTTTTTTTAGATATTTGTTTCTTTGTTGCAAAAAAAGAAATCTGTTTAAATTTTCTTCAAATCCAGATAAAGACACTTTTATACCTGTAACCTACCGCAAAACAATAATAAAAACATCCTTAGCTTGTTCAAAGCAGTGCATGGTGGAACAGTGCAGTGAAAGAACAAGGTGATCTGTACAATTATGATCTGACAGACGCTTGAGTTGCATCTAAAGGTAAAACCGCCTTGTAATTTTCTCAGCTTACAATATAAAACAGATATACGTTAAATATATGAGCAAAACGACACCAGAATTTGCAAAGGCATTTATTAAGATTCTCCATCTGCTGATGTTTCATCATTCAAGCCACAGTTAAAAGTCTAATTGATTATGGTGACCCCTATTTTCTTACCGCAGTCTCTCTATTGATCCAGTCGGTGCTGCTGTTCACCTCTCTGCAAGTGATTTTCCCAGTCATTACTGCCAAGATGAGGACTCTTTCTGAGTGGGCCCTTAAAACGACTTTAATGCAGAACCTCTGTCAGCTCCTCAGAGATTCTTCAGAGTACAACGGGTCGATCTGAACACAAAAACCTGTTGGTGCAGCTTTTTTTTAAATGTTTTTATTTAAATTCGAAGCCAAATACAAATTGAACCCAAATCCATTTGGAAACTGATGCTAACGCAACAATATCGTTTGCTAATGGATGGCAGACGGGAGTCACAGTAATCAATGACAAGTAACTGAGGAAATTACTCTGACTGATTAAAAAAAAAAAAGAAAAAACACATTAAATACCCACATAATGCTCCCAAAAGGAAGAGTCTAATTTGAACATAATTTGGTATGGATCGGTAAAGGTTACCAATGGATGAGTGAGGATACCCACGCACATTGTGAATGGAAAGAGCACCGAAGGCAAACCACAACAAAATCCAGCAGACCCTGTATTCACAGGGATTCATTTCCACAGATACCCATAATTTCTCCCTCTAAATATAACTGCCTATTGTAATCGTTCAAACAGCAACAATACCTTCATTTGGATTAATACACACATTTGAAACCAGCTCAGCACAACTACAGAAGCTAATTTATCAATGAATTGCATAATAAATTAAAATGAGCTCAGTGACTTCCATTCTGATCAAGGTTTTTTGAAGGGCAATTTTGCTTAGAGACTTCATGATGCTTTTTATTTATCGTTGTGCGTACATTTTATTTCATTTTCATTTATTGTTTTTGATTGCTGTGTTTCATTTTGGATATTAAACCAAAATGAAACAAAACATTTTCTCTCCACACTGTCTCCCAGTTACAGTGTGGAGAGTGGACATTCCCACATCCCACAATGAAATCCCAAACATGCGTGGACAGTGTGAGTAGAGTTCGCCCAAGTATGTGGGAGCTATTAGTTTTTGCATTTTCTCCATTGTTTGTTCAATGAGCATATCTGTAAATATTAATCAAGTTGAAAATACGATTAATTCTAGCTACTGTTATTTTTTTAGTGACACAAATCTTGCTTCTTTATATGAAAAGAAACAATAAGCAGATTTATCGTCACTTTTATCGTTATCACAATAGTACCACAAAATATTGTGATCAAAATAATGTCCATATCTTCCACCCCCTCTTCATAGTCATTCATTCATTCTTAAATGCTTCTATTTTATTTTGAAGGAGGATATGATTTACCAAGGATGCGCAACCTCTTGACAAATTTTGACATAAGACATCCAGAGGACAGAAACTGGTTTTCAGTGATAAATACAGTAGATATCCCATATTGACTGATAACTGCATTAACGGTCTATTAATAGAACACACAGCCATGCAGCAAAAAGCTCACACCAGTGGCCACGTCACACGTTCTGCTACTTTACCTTGGAATCAATTTCATGTCAGGTTACAGTACGGGTCCGCCCTCTGGCAGAGGTCATAACCGCTACCTGCTGACTGCGTCTCCTTTCCTAAATGAAAAGACTGCATCACGTTACGTACAAATGCACACACACACACCCCCGCACACGCCCACACACACTTACAGGTTGCAAAGAACATACCCCAACCTTCACCAACACACACACACAGCACATCGTATTACCCGAATAAGGACAGAGCTATTGCAGCCAATGCAAAGAAACTCAATAGGCTTTTAACATTCATTTAGCTGGGATAGCAGGGCTTGCTAAGGCCGTGCCAAGTAGATCTGATAGCACAACAGAGATGGATCAAGACTGACTTCACACTAAAGCGGGCTGACAGCAAAAGGGGAGGCAAATTAACCTAAGAGAGACTTGTGGAAAGACAAAGACAATGAGAGGAACAATCAGCAAACGGTGCTAAAAGGTAGACTTGTCATCCCGCCCACTCACTAAGGTCAAGCATCTTGGTACACTCACACCCACAACAGGTCCGCATCGTTTCCACATCCTCCTGCTTTTGGCTCGCTATCATGTCATTTCTCTGCTCTTAACATGGTTACTTTCTCCTTTAAAGAGCTGGCACATCTTTTTTACAGCCGCTTCGGGTGGCACCGGCATCATCGCATAAATAAATCTGAAGTCACAGTGAAAACATTACTGGCGCGCGCTCACAGCGCTTGTATTCGAAAGCAGTTTGAGAACATGCCAAATTCAATTTGGTGTGGAGTTTTACTGCCTGCCTCGGGGTTAGGAGGAGGAGAGGGAGGCGATGCTGGTGAGGCGGGGGAGCTAAAGTGGGGAGACAGGTAAATGTAAAGAGGAGATGGAGAGTAAAACGAGAGAGATTAATGAATAACTGAGCTGTGCTGTTAGGAGAAGCTGAATGATGGAATAAAAATCCTCATATTGAATAGAACTTTTCAATTGCTGCTACTTCTCCAGATTAAGACATCAGAAAAGATTGCAGTGTTTCTGTTTAAATACAAATTTGAATGAACTTATCTTCTTCTCGTGTCAACCAATTAGAAAATTCACAAAATGCTGTTAACTTTAGGGTTCATTCACACCAGCCATGTCTAGTCTGCTTTAATCAAACTTTATTTTGTTTGCCTAGAAAGTCCAGTTCATTTGGGAAGGTGTGAATGTGTAATCGAACTCACTAAGGTGACTAACAACCTAAATACCAGTTCGGTTGAAGTGAACTCTGTGCATGTGAATCTTTTGGAGAAGACCGCTGGATTTTGCACGCAGCAAACTACAGCGCAGAGCATTCTGGGTAAATACAACCTAAACAAACGAGTTAGAAATGGCTCGTGATCTTTGCCAAAAAACAGAAAGAAATTCTACGACCGCTAAAATCTGATGCTGTCATTTTTGTTGACATTTTGTGAAGAAGTTGTTCTTGGTGTCTTTTTCAGAGGATTTTATGTTGTTTCCTTCATTGTTTCTTGATGCAGCGCCACCACAGGCGAGGAGGGGAACAGGCTTTTCAAAGATTTTGGTTCAGATGAAAATGTAACAAATGTTTCAATGTCGGTCCCCAGTGGAACAGAGTCTGCCGGACTATCTGGTGTGAAAACACCTTTACATAAATTGTAATTAAAAAAGACCAGTGTCCAGCTTCAGAAATGCTAATTTGATATGAGCCACAACTTTTTCTAGGACTTATAGAAAACTCAAGCTGGCGTAGAACTAATGTAATTTATAAAACATCTTTTTGGTACACTTGTGTCTATAATAAGCGTTGGCATGTACCATAATTGCTTGGCATTTTCATATTTTTTTTTATGATGATACAAATTTGTATTTATTGATAAATTCTAATTAAAAATACCAAAGCTGTTTGTCATCTCCAAACTGACATTGTTTTATGAAGCCTGTTCAGGAGCAATATGAGTGTGTCTTGGGCTGAGATCCTCACACTCCGTGGATATCATAGGTGTTGAGACGCTACAGCTCACAGAAAAATGTGGGCACATTGTATAGATGGAATCGAAAGAAAAGAGTCAGAAAAATGTGGGTCAATCTTCATCAGCATCACAACATTCGGCAATGGCATCGCAGTTCCATGTTTTCCTGATAGCCAGCAAGCTTAGTTTTTAGATAAGCCAACACATGAGGAAAGATACACAGTGACAGCAGCTTAACTTTGTGTCCTAGTTAAAAATGACAAAGTCAGCCATTCACTGTAAGGCTTGTTGTTGGGATGGCCACTCGGTTGTAGAAGCAATGAAAAAGTCTCCATTGTTTTTAAATGGTTCGTCTGGGAGCTTGGTGAAAAAAAAAAAGAATGGTGACAGAATGATGAACGGAATGTATATTATTTATAAACACAGTGAAAATACCAAAACTGGCCGTTAGCCGCTAAATACGCTGAAGTTCTCATCTTAGAACTTCGACTGCCGTCTCAGTGTTTCTAATGATTCATTTTTGCTACTGGTGATTGGCTGCACTCCCATGATAAAGAAGACTGCGGATGTTAGCTTCTCTGGTAATGCTAACATTACCAGAGAATGTTAATATGACCAGTTTCCACTGGTCATATTAATTCATATCAAGGCATATTTGGTGTTCAAGCTATTAAAATAGCCACTTTGGCAGGTTTTTAGAAGGGATCTGTAAATATTTGCGGATTTGAGATATTACGGCTATCTCCTGTAATTTATATGGTACAGTTCAATTTTTTTTATATTTGTTTTCATAAATTGCGTGACATTTTCGATTCTGCAATAATAAACTAATGCAACTCGCAAAAAATGCTAAGCCTAACAAATGTTTGTCCATCAGATAAGGAGTACGGAGGGGAGACTTAGTCTTTCTTGCTTCTTAACAGTTGCTCATCTTATTTTAATCATTTTCAACATGCATTTCTGGTATTCCTTACTGATTCATCAATACCAGATGCTGAAACAAACAGCTAAGTCACTGTAAGCCTATAAAGCACCAGATGTACAGTAATGTTCATAGCAAGCTACTTATGAAGTCTGCCCGCGTTCCACGAACCCAGCTTAGAACAGAAATCCATATAATGCTTTTCAGCAGCCCTCCGCTCTCCTCTCCCCAGTTGCCTTTTAGAGTTGTCATTGGAGAGTGACCTGCATTATCTATCCCTCGCTCGCTCTCCCCGACTCTGTCTCTTTCTCTGACTGAATGGAGATTTAGATAAGAGAGCCTGAGCTGCATGAGAGCGGCTGCTGAATACCAAGAGACCGACCGTCAGAGGAAGAGGAAAGACCAGAGCGGAGAGCGGGGAGCCGAGGGCAGATCCACACCGTGCTTCTGACTCGCTCTGTCGCCGCACCGGCTCAGGTTATCCATCAGAACGCCGCGCCCGGTGCGGAGTGCAGCGTTGACTGTCATCCTGCCTGTCAAGAGGGAGCATCACCCCTCTCTATCTAACATTTACATGCATGGAGAAATTATGCAGATACAATTACATATGAATGTGACAGCTCATTCACTCAGCTAAAGTTCACGTTCCACGCTCCCTGCAAATTGTTGTAGTTTGTTTATGCAGCACAAAGTTAGTATTTTTGCAGAGTTGCATGCTCCATAACATGAACTGATATGGTTGGCTTAGCGGTGTGTGGGTCTGGAGTAATATCTGAAAAGTTCCCAACTTCTTCCATCCACCCACGTATTGTCTGTACCTGCTACATGTTCATTTTGTTCAAAGGCAACAAAAATGTGACAAAAAAAGCATAAACATAAATAGACACGTTGCAACGTGACATCACATGCTCATCATGGAGGACAAAAAAACTGACAATAACTACCATTGGTTTTTGCCGTCAAGTTGTCAACTTAACGAGCTAAATGGTAAATGTATGCGTGATATAGAAAAGAAGAAGGAGCACAGTGCTTTACTACTGTCAATACTCTGACAACAAGGTCAGGAAAACGTCTTAATTAACAAAAAATGGCGAGTGAGAGGGAAGTCGGTCAGTTGTGCTAGCTTGACTTTGACAACCTTTACATGTAGATGTGCTCCAGAACTCTGTGTTCCGGTTCAGTAAAAAAAAAGGCGACTGACAAACCAACTGTCTGACAGGAGAACCAGGTGTTTAATTTGGCTAATCAACCACCGCCGTTTTCAGACGATCACTTATCAATAACCGTAAAATAAACACAAAGCATAAAAATATAAAACTATAACGGACTAAATGTTTTGTTTTTGGTGGTGAATCTTGATACATCGGTGGAGTTGCTTTTAGTCAGTTGCTATGGCAACGGATGTGTGTAGCGTAGCCGACACACAGATCAAGATAAAAGAGTGGTTTTGAGTCACTCTTCAACGTTTTTTGGTGTAGTCTTTTTCCTTTGCTGTGGAAAACAGCACTTAGTTAACATTACCTACATATCCAGATTTGTTTTTGTTAAAGGAATGGTTCTACCGTGGCAACGCTGTCATGGATGGCATGAAATTGGTGGTAAAAGAGGCTTGTATTTGAACCCTGGACCGTCTTCCTGTAAGGCAACTGCTGTTTATTCCCGCTCCCGACTTCTTTTATTTAATTTTTTTTTTTTCCTGACTCATGTTTTTGTCTTCCTGTGCGAGTGTGGAGTGGACTTATTTAGCTGTGTGCTTCTGCATACGACAGAGGCACTCACACACAGGGCACCATTTCAAATGTCCCTGAGGTGATCGATGAGGTGGTGACGGAAATGTCATCTGGTGCTAATACATTTATCATCGCTCATCCAGCCCCATGAATTCCTCCTTTTGCTTTTCAATCATTTTTGCTCTTTTGCCACTAGACCATTTGAATGCAGTGATTCAGAGGACTGACTGCACTTTCCTCTGAGGAGGCTCACTAAGCGTGTAGGCATCCAGCACTCTGACTAGACTCACTAATTAGTGGGCAAGATGGGGAAAGGCTAGTTTTTACATGAACCTCAGTGATGAGGGGGGTAAATTAATACCTGCATGAGCAATGTGCATCAAAAATAGCAATTATCACAAAGACAACAAACACTCATATATCCGAAGCGTAAAAAAAATACTATCTACCTGGTTGTCAATAACATGGTGCCTCAGTCTCTAGTTCCAATAAGATCTCAAATAAATAGCATTCAAAAGATTTTTTCCTAACTTCTGGTTGAACTGAAACTATAAGCAAGTTTGTGGTAAAATATATGCTAACAAACAACAAAAACAAATCCTAAAATACAGTGCTTTTGCATTTTTTTAATTAAAATATAGACATATTGTGTAGAGGTTCCCTCTTGGGTTGTAAAGAAAATCTCATGATAATAAACCCCACAGAGATTTTCTATCAGTCTGCATTTGTCTCACAAAGTGATAATCAGTTGCAGTTAGCATGTAATTTTGTCTTAAGCTAATACTATTAGCCTCCAGCATGAAGGCGAGTGGCCTAGCTTGGCATCCTGTGCTAACTTGTTTGAGACACTATTTTGAAATAAGAAATAAAGTATGTATTTTCCGCACTATAAGGCGCACCTAAAAGCCTTAAATTTTCTCAAAAGCCGACAGTGCGCCTTGTAATCTGGTGCGCCTTATACATGTTTTAAAGTGTCTTAGAAAGACACTTTAAAACACTTTATTAAGGTGTTTTAAATGTAGTAATTTATTTCAGCCACTAGGTGGCTTCCCGTTCATATTTGCTACATCTCCTTCATGGATCTGAGTATTGAGTGGTGCGGCTCTCAAGGCAGACTTCGTTTATTACTTCGTTCTATTGTGTGCGTCCAT
>CAEFZY010051756.1:0-79798 GCA_903066815.1 Brachyrhaphis roseni
CTTGTACTGTTACATATATATACTGCTGCGCTGTTATATTACTATATACTACTTTTTAATGTCAACATGACACATGCACATATTTATTGATGTTAATATGCTCATATTCATTTATCTGTCCTTTCTATCTGCCTTAGTAATGTTGAGCTGGTAACTGTCTTAAATTTAGTATTTAGGATTCTAGTGTTTTTCTTTAATACTTTCATCTCTTAGTGATGTTGAGCTGGTCAGTGTGTCACATTTCAGTATTCTGGCGATCAACCTATCTATCTATCTATCTATCTATCTATCTATCTATCTATCTATCTATCTATCTATGTGATCTACATTAGATCTAAGTGATCTATAGGTCTCCAGGAGATAGACAGATCCTGTCCATTCAACAATACAAGTTTAAATCGTTTCTAAAACAAAAAGGGAGCCAGTGAGGAGAAACAAGCACTGAACAGATGCGTTCATGCTTTTTTGTCCAAGTTAAGAGACGAGCGGCAGCATTCTGCACTTGCTGCAGTCGTATATGACGACCCCTCCTACTAAAACTGCGATGGAAAACCACCCGAACTGAGCAGAGTTGAGCCGAGATCAGTCACCCTGTAGCAACACTACTGGGAAAAAAGGGTTATTAGTAATGATTTGTAGAGTTGTGTTTGCTGGTGTTTTTCCACTGTGTTTTATCAAATCCAGAAACAGAAGAGTAGCCCTTCAGCCAGTGACACATAAACTGTACGCTACAGGTTCCTACATTTTAGTAGGGAGACACTTCTGTGTTAGAAAACCTTTTTTAATCAGTGTTATGTGAAATTCTAATTCTCTAAGAAACCAAATTTGAGAAAATGATTCGACACCTACCCACACTGGTAAAAGGTGCCAATACCTTCGTGATGACCACAGTATCACTGTGCCAGGAAACTCTTTGATCGAAATCCTGCAGAGAAACCTTGGAGAATGTTGAGAGGAAAATGAGAAAACCAAACTATGCAAATGAACAGAAGCCTGGGCTTCTTTAACAGAGCCACAAGCAGATCCTAATGTTCATACAAATCGAGTTTTGGGCTTTTCATTTTATATGCGCCAAAATTAATACAGTTAACAGAAATACAAAATCAGCATATTTTGCTCTATGTGGAAAAAGTATCTAAAGTTTTTTATTTTCAGTTGAATTGCTAAAATAAATTTCATTTCAATTAGTTTATTAAGAGCTCTGTTGCTTTTGCTCTAAAATATAAAATAATATAAAAACACTTTTGAGATTGTTTAGCCCTCTTTTGACCACCTCCATCAAAACTTTCAAATCATATTAGATGGCTGATAGGGAAAAAGTAGGTTTTGAACTAAAGTAAAAAGAAACTTGATTTGAGTGGTGGGTCTAGATGTGGTTGAAATGACTCACAGCTCAGGACAGCTTGTTCTGTGGGGCAGCACATGCTCTGAAAATAGATATATTTGTCCCCATACAATTTTCTAATGCTTATTCGCCTTTCCAGTTAATGAGGACCGAGTGCCCGTCCTCACACAGATGAGATGTGTAGACAGATGAAAACATGGTCATGCGCAGCATCTGGTCAATGATCCTGAATTTGTTTGTTTTTTTTAATTATTATTATTTGAAGCATTTAACTGCTTTTTAAAATCTGGGCGTTTGATCTTTTCTAGTACAAAACAAAAAAGTACTTTGACTCGGGAATTCATGCAAAAAATCTTGCGCTGGTCTCTGTTAAACTCTTACTCCAAAATGCCATCCTTACCATTTTAACATTGTTTTATATCTGCTGCCCTTTTGGTTATTACTTTTATCCTCACAGATTGCTTCTCTTTTTGCTCTCTCTCTCTCTCTAAGTGGTGGTCGTCTTGGCCTTCGTTCTGTGCTGGTTGCCCTTCCACGTGGGCCGCTACCTGCAGTTCCGCTCCCTGGACGCGCCCTCTCCGCTGCTGTCCGTGCTATCCGAGTACTGCAGCCTGCTGTCTGTCGTGCTCTTCTATCTGAGCGCGGCGATAAATCCGATCCTCTACAACACCATGTCGTGGAAGTACCGGGGTGCGGCAGCGCGCCTGTTCAGCCTGACCGACGGCCAGCCGTCCCGGTGCCGCACAGCCAGCACCTTGAAGGGCGACGGCTCAAACGGCTGGACAGAATCCACTGTGAGCTTTTGAACCCAACCGAGTTAAGGAGCCAACCTGAAAGCCATCATTTCTGTCAGAGAGGGGACAATCTCCAAAGACTTGCCTTTATTGAGTAAGAGCATGAACCACAAAAGGTGAAGATGCTTAAACTGAATTATCGCAAAAACTAGTTTTGCTCTTAAATGTTCCGCAACATGTCAGATTCTTTCAGCAAGTGCCGTAACATTTGAAAGTGGAGTGTAAACGACCTTCACACCGTCTGGAAATGCTTCTTGGCCTGAATATGAACAAAAAGGAGGAGCATTCTGTACATATAAACCTAAACATCACACACATCTACAAATGCCTTATACCGTATTCTGGATGACAAAAGGAAGCACTGTAGAATTTTAAAACTCGTCGCATTTCTCTGTACTCCTTCAGAGCGGGGCAGAGGTGCAGATTGTGTGCAGGCGTGTGTGTAACTGTGTAGCAGACTGTTAGTGAGGCAGACTCAGTGATAGCCATACTTGCAAAGACCTGCATGTTGAATTTCCACTCCATTTCCACATTTCCACGCTGATGCTGCAAACGGGTCGCAGTCGCTGGCATAAAAAGCTATTCTGATGTTTTAGTGCCTGAACAGCAGTGTTTTAATTGTATTTTACATTTTTGGATTGAAAGCTTTGTTTTTTAACAAAGGGATGGGTGGATTAGGACTCGGGGGTCAGTTCGTCCCTTTGCCAATTTGTTTCCTCATTTTCCACCCACTCATTGTCATTTCACCCCTTCCTCCATTCTGTAGCCAAGCACTAATTGTTTCCCACATAGTGGATTTTTCTTGGCGGTAAAATATCGTAAGTTGGAAATTATAGGTATATAATAAATCAAATCCTACAACATTTTAATACACTGTATATTCAAATTACAAATTATAAACACTACAAATTGTCTCTAATTTGTAATGAGAAACTAATTAGGAGACCCCAGTGAACATTATAAGGAAATGTTCTTTAATTTTTCTGTTGAAAAATGTTATTTATTTGCACTTACGCAACACAATTTTTCTTATTTTGCAAATTAAGCAAAATATACAAGAACAGTATTGGCTGTAAACTTCTTGCAGCCATCTGCCAGTCTCTGACATCAGCCTGAAGAAGGTTTGTCCCATTTTTCACTTTTAGCTCTGAAATGTTTTTGAGGATTGTCTTGGAAAATCTTAATGAGATCAAGATCTGGGCTTTCACTGTGCCTGGGGTTCTTGACAGTTCTTAGTGGATTTACTCGTGTGTTTTGGGTCATCACCATGTTTCAGGACACAGTTCAGCTTCACTATTACTTAGACTCAACTTATGGACTGATTTCCACAAAGTGTGATGGCTAATTTCAAATTCTTTTGAGACCTCCTTGTACGAGAGTCCTTCCATACTCAAAAACTGACACAATCTAGTTTTTAAAAGGCTCAGGCTTTTAATCTCACCAGCACTTTGTCTGGTGTCTGTAATATTCTCTGGATTTATGGTAACACGTTGCTGCCCTTCCTCCTGCTGCTCAGCTGGCTGAAATAGAGTATAACAGTTTTCTGTTGCTCAAATTTGACCGTTTGAAAATATTTCCAGTTGAGCCAAAGCCCAGACTAAGTAACCAGCTAGTATAAGCAAATAAAAACAAACAGGCTATGACACTTTTAATAGTCCATATGCAATAGTAGGATTGCAGTATTGGGAATAATTGCTTCTATTTGGTTATCAACAAAAACAGAAAGATCGTGTAAAAACTTTCTCTTTGCCTAGATTAGAAGTAAATATCAGACTCTGTCCATTACCAGGCATCTTTCCACCTTAGATTGGTCATCTGAGGTTAAAAAGAGAATCTGACGAGGCACATGTTTCTTGTTTTCGCTAGATTATTATGAAAATAATTATTCTGGACATACTGTTCTAGAGATATTAGTCATATGTTTCACTGCACTGCAAAAACACAAATAGCTTGATTTTGCTGTATAACTCAACGTTCTCATTTCTAATAGCTAAGCTCACTCTGTGATTTGTTATTTGGACACTCTTATAGTGTGTTGCAGATTTAACTTTTTCTTACATGCGCTGCCAGCTGAATGCAGATGTGTTATCTAAATTCTTGCAGTTCATTTTGGTTGAGCGTTGCACTAATTTAAAAAAAATCACATGGTATTATATTTTTTACTGCCTTTTTTTTTTTTTTACTTTTGAGGTTTGTTTTAGCATTTTTTCATGACACATTAAGGTTTTTCCTTCTCATCACTTCTTCAGGGTTAGTTTTTGAGTAAAATATTCTGCTTTAAAAAGCGAGCATAAATCATGGTTTGCCTGTTTTCCTTCAAAAATATGCTTATTGCATCACAAATCATCATCTGTTTCATATTTTACATCAAAGTGTGTTAGTTGTACAATTGTTAATAAATGGCATTTTAAAGCATTTGAACTGAAAAAAAAAACACTTTCTAAATGTGTTGTTCTCTTGTCATTTATCACAACTGTGTTCAGCAGCCATAGTTTCTATCCCTGCTGCTTTTGAAAGTGAATATTACTAGAAGTAAGAAGTGTGGATTAATTAAGAACCGTGTGCCATGTGTTGTATCTGCCATTGGATCAATGAACAACCTGTAAGCCATGACGTTATCCCTGCTTTAGCTTGTAATTAGATGCTTTGGACAGCTTGGTTCTGCGCAGCAGTTAAAATCACCACAGCAGTGCACTGGATTTAATACGTGGCCTCTTGGCAGTAAAGAATGTATTTCGGCTAAATGAATTTTTGAAACTGTATATACTGTTAGCAGGACAATATATTTATTAATGTGCTAAATGTATAATGATTAAAAGAAAACAAAAAGTTTTATTTTGTTTTGGTTTTTGAAAAATGTGACAATTATCTGCTGGTTAATGTATCTGTGTATTAAAAGAAAATGTGGTAAATTAAAAATAAGGGAAACAAGGCTGATTTCTTTTATGTTCCATATCTGTACTTACAGATAACAAATGGAGAAACTTAGCATTTTTTTCCCCTAGGAGTGTGAGATATAGGGTTCTTTTAATGATTCTTCCATTTGCCCCCGTTTTACCTCATCGTGTGATGCCAACCAGTAACACAACAGCGTGAGGTCTGTCATCTTAGCATGCATTATGCCTTAGTGACCAAAGGAACTAACACCAGTCTGTTATTTCACATACCCTTAAAGACCCCAGAGTGGCGGACATCAACAACGGATTAAAGTGATTAAAGCGCCTCATTCGGCAATGTGATCAAGCAGATACACAGAAACAAAAGGGAGAATCTGTCAAGGACCCTTCTGTACGCCTTAATCCATTACTGGCGTGGAAAGTGTCCAGAGTATTTCATAGGATTAATTAAAGTAAAAAAAAGACTTATACTTTGGTCTCATCTAAGCAGAACACCATCCACATAGTTGCTGTGCACCTTAGATGGTATTTCAACAACAGTTTTCTTCTCAAAACTCATTCACTACGGCCAGATCCATGAAGTCCTGTGGACAGATTCTCCCACCTGAGTTGTGGATTTCTGAAGCTCCTCTAGAGTTACAAAGGAATATGGTCATTCCAGTTTTAAAGAAAGAAACGTATCATAGGAATGAATAAAGAATCCCAACAAAAACAGACTAAAGCAAGGCATTCCATCAATGAGCGAAACGGCATGTTGCTTATTGAAAAATATTAGCTGGAGGGTAATGACTTAACATCAGAGAAAAGGCAGATGGGGTAAATTGAGTTAGGATTTTTGTCGTCAGCGTCACCGCGTTCCAGAATGTGCATTTTAGAGACTGATGAGCGCCAGCGTGCAAACAAAGATCAGCAATTCAGCTGCAGCTGTGGAATAATACACTCAGTGCAATTACACTCACAAACACACCTGCTTAGAGGCACTAAAATGCATTTCCTCCAGACGAGGTGTTAAAACTCCTCCACCATCAGGTTGGCTCAGGCTGAGCAGAAGTATCTCTATCAGTGTTAGTGCAGAAACACAGAATGACCACATCAGGACTGGATGCTGCAAAGATCAGACGAATAACATAGGCAAGTCAAGGCATGTCATGTGGTGACCCACTCTGACAACCAATGACTTCAAAATTTTGATTATTTTCATGAGCAACATTTTGGCCGGCATAAAGAGTTGTGCTGCTTGGTTTGTGTCGGACTCTACGGTGACGGTAGTAATTGTTATTTTCTTGATCTTAAAAGGAAAAATGACCAGATATGATGTGTTGTGTCCAATGAAATATAAAATGTGGTGTGCTTTTGTATTCCAACATGGCTTGTAAACTTCAAATCACACTCCTATTGATTATGTGATTGAATTGAATGAAATCATAATAAAACACACTTTTAGGCTACAATTCCTGTTTGTGGTTTTAATGTAGCAAATCATAGGAAAAGGGAATACGAATATTTTTGCAAGGCACCAGAAGCTACACCTAATTACATGGAAGCATAGTGTATAAGAGTTGTAATAAGTATAAACAGGAAACAAAAACAAATACAATGCAAGTCAGAAAAAATTAAAACATTTATTGGGCATAAATATATTATATATACGCTACCGATACAGTTACGTCTTACATACATAGGGTAGTATTTGCAAAAATCTATACATTAAAATTGATATGGCAGTTTCTTTTTATATAATGCATATGAAATTGTCTAACATTTACAATACAAGAAACAAAAATGCATGAACTTCTTTTTTTATGCTTTTTTTCTTTGTGTCAAATCATAGACCATGACAACATTGGAATGTTTGCTCTAAAATTGTGAGGTAAAAATATCTTTTTTTGTCTTTTATTTGTATTCGCTTCAGAAAATAGTTAAATACCTGTGAGTCTCTGTCAAATTGCCAAATCTCTCAGTCAAAAACCTCCACTTACTGTAAAATGTACATTTAAAAAAATAAAATAAAAGTAAAAAGAAATAAAAACTGATCAGAAGGCACAGACGTGGGGTTGTTGGGCTAAAACGTCGTCTCTTATTCTGGACATAGCCACAAAATGTGCAGGACTGGCAGGGGGTGGGGGGAGTCGTGGGGTGAGTGGGTCTCTTAAAAGCTAAACAGCATTTGGTAAAACAAACCAACTAACCAAAGGAAAAAAAAAAAATAAAACCCATAAAGAGATATACAAAACCAGAATCATCAGATTGTTCAATACTAAGATAACTGGCCTGCTGGCGACAGAAGGACACCTCTGCTCTTGCACCGGGGTTTTAAGGCTCAAAGAGGGAAACTAAAGGGGGTTAATAAAGACAAGAAAACTCACGTCAACCAGTCAATTAATATGCAACAGTCTAGGCAGACACACAATGAGCATATCTGGCAAAGGCACGGTACCCCTTATGAAGTGTACTTTCCTCAGTGCTGTAGATTGCATTCTGCTGGGAGCGCAGTGCCATGCTCCAGTAATGTCACAGTGATGCCAACGGGAGGATAATGCCAATGGACGTAACAGTAAGCGTTGGCAGTAGTGTTTTATTTATTTATTTTTTCTCGAAATAGAGCAAAGGATCCGTTGCCTCCCACTAGTAACCTCGTCATGTCAAATGCTCGTCATAAAAAAAGTGCTTCAACTCTTGTTAGTCATAATGTGTTTACCATTTTTACTCTATAACTCTATAGATATCTCTGTATATTATCTCTTAGCAAAACACTGGATTAAAAAAAAAATTTGAAAAAGAAAACAAAGAAGAAGAAAACTCTACCGATACACCAGCGATTAACCTGATAAGGAATCATCAAACTACTTTTGTTGACATTAGGCCACGGGTCAGTTTGCCCCTTTGGCTAATTCATGCCTCTGTTCTGAAACTATTTTGCCATTTTTGCACCCATTTAATTAAACTGCTGCAAATCTGCCCATGTTTTGTTGTCGTAAATTACAAAATTAAGGGATTATAAAAATACTTCAGTCTGACAAATAATTAAACGTTTTTATTACAGTGGCTCTTAAATGTGTACACATCCACAGGTTTATAATCTACATCTTGTACTATTCAACTGGGTATTAGAGGTGCCATAAACTGGTTATGTAATTCACACCTGCTTTCGGTTATAGAGCATTATTTGCTCATTAACAACTTTTTACAAAGATGCATGGTTTGAAGAGCGTTTATAAAAGATCAAAATGACCTGATTGTACGTAGGTATAATTTAGGAGAAGGGGACAAAGATTTATATATATATAAATCCCAGCACTATTGAGAAAGTTTCTGCCGAAAGTTTAAGTCAGTAGCCACTTTATAAAAACCAGTTCTTTCTCCAAAATGATTGAAAAGACAAGAAATAAAATAGTCAGTTGGCCAATGCAGATCCCAGGAAACCAGCATCACCAATGAACTAATTGAGATCAATCTCTGACAACAGTCTCTTGGCTACCGAGTAGAGTCACGAGACAAAGTTATTTTCTTCCAGTGAAAAGTTCCAATTGCAGCTAAGCTCTCCCCGTAAACTTGCGGAAGAATGTGTAATAGTCAGATGAAACCAAACATGACGTTTTGGACAATTCCAAAAGACACGGTTGGCACAAAAAAAACCCCCAAAAAACTACTGTGAAATACGGTGTTGACAGCATCATGCCATGGAGTTACTTTCTTTCAGCTGAGATTTTCATCAAGGTAGTTGAAATTGTGAACAGCTTTTAACACAACTTGGCTCTAACTTAAGGCGTCTACTGAAGACGAAGGGGAGTATCAGTATCCTCATCACAGTGAGTCCAAGAATACATATAAGGCAAAAAAAAGCTCTGAAACGACCAAACTAAGTCCAGATCTGCTTTGCTGAATTCTGACAGGGTTCTGTACACTTTTGAGAGCCACTGTAGTATCTAAAATGTTTGTGTTAACTCTATTCCCATTTATTAAAACTTGAACGCGACTCAGGTTTTGGCCAACTGACTGTTAGAAAACACGACAGGTTAGGACCCCCTGATCAAATGAAAACAGTTAAATGTCTTCCTTATATAAAGATGTTGTTTATTGAAGTTCTACACCTACATTTCCTTCCACGAGAATCTAGAAAATTCCTTTAAATTGTAGGTTGACAAGTGATACGACGGTGTGTTCAATGGCACCAATTCACACAGAAAGTGTGGAGTCGAAAACAACCAAACATGCAAAGGTACGAAACGGCGAACGGGTGAAATAACCAGCACCCATCGTCATCTGCCTGAAACGGTCATGATTGTTTTTTTTGTTTTCTTTAAATTTAAATGTGAAATTAGTTTTAAAAAATATTTCTACAAAGTACGGGGTCTTGACATTTCTTAAATGGCACAATTTAGCTTTATAAAACACAATAAAAAATAACATTATGTAAAAAAAAAAAAAAGAAAAAAAAAGCGTAATCACAGATCAAGTTAATGTTTTGTTCCATTTGAGAGACAATACTAACAATAATAATAGTTGTAATGATGTGCTGTTACAGAAGAACATCACAGAATCCTCAAGACGGCTGCAATATCTAGAGATCATTAAAAAGGCTGCACTTTGGCATTAAAAACTGTAAAATAAGATATCAGAAGCTTCAATATAACACTATTCAGAACAGAAAAAAAAGCCAAAGGCAGAAATATTCATCCCTATACGAAGGAACTTGAAGTGACACTAAGGTCTGACTTGCTACATGTATCTCTTAAGCGTTACAAAAACCCATCGACATTTGGTTACATGTCTGAAATGGTAATGCATGAACTGATGAGCAAGAGAAATACTTAAAGGGTTACTGAGATAAGGAATGCTGGCCTTAATCATACAATCTAACATACATCCAAAAAAAAAAAAAACATGCTACAAGAAAAAAATTAGTATATAACTACACTTGTCTCTTAATCTTTAAACAATAAATAAATGAAGATTGCACTGTAATTGGCATGTAAAGTACTGTATGCAAATATATAGTATAAATAAAACCTAGAAAAGGACTCTACCTTGACTTTCCCATCAACTTTGGCAAAGATTTTTTCTTTTTTTCTGAGCTAGTAAACCGCTTTGCTTACTGACACATATGAAGCAAGGCACAGCGAGGACAGAGGGCGAGATGCAGCGTCAAGAGGGAAGAAGAAGGAGGAAGGAGGGAAAAGGATGGGATGGTCAATATGATGATGGTGATAAAAGCTATGAGGACGACGGGATTAGACCTCCCCCTCTGTAAGGTCTTATCCCTGAGGTACGTAACAGGCTGCCACTCAGAGCTAATCAAAACCTCTGCCTCCCGTCCGGTCTCGCCACCAAGCTCCAACCCAGCTGAAGTAGGCATGTCTCACATTAGTAATGCAGATCGGGGTGACTTCTTTGGACTACAGAAGATAAACACGGTTTGTACCTTGGCTTTGATGTAAAAGATTGGCTGGGAGGAGCAGACATGAGGCGGGACACAGAGGTCAGGGGGGGTGTTTCGTATGTCACAATGCCCTGTTCTGTTGAGCTGTGTCCTGCCCAAGGCTTTGTTTGGTTAGTGAAGATTAGTTCAAGTCCTCAGAGATCATGTCTGTCTGAGTAGAGACCACAGACTTGCTACCGCTCTGATTACATGTCAATAAAGCACCTTTTAATAGAGAAAGAGTAAGAGATGTGGAGGAAGCAGAGAGACAGGGTGGATAAAAAGCAGGTGAGAAGTAGGCAGAGCCAAAAAAAAAAGGGGGATTAAGTAGAAATATTCAGGAGATGCAAAAAGAGGGGAAAAGTCTTTAAATGTATTGATTCACAGATGCGCTAAAAGGAGGAATAGCTTTAGAGTTTGTGCTAAATGTCTGGAGAACAAAGCCCAAGCTAACTTCTAATGGCTTTTCCCAGTTTACAAATGCAGATTCTAGAGAAGGTCGCCGACACGCTGCTAGCAACCCCTTCTCTCAAAATCGCGCTCCAGATAAAGAGGTTGAAGTTATAACATCTGAGAAGGTAGAACTCCCTAGGGTCTTACAAAGGATCAAACATGTGCTGGGCCAACTCCTTCTTAAGAAAAGCAACAGGCGATTGCGATCCCAGCCTGTTTTCCTGGAGTCAACAAATGCCCAACATAAGGTCCAGATTCTGACCTAAGAGTGGTATTTAAAGGAATGCTGAGGTCCTGTCCAAAGATTAGAAGCAGTTAATACCTTACTTAAGTCTCTTGGCACATAGATTTAGCATAAACTCAGAGTAGGCGGTCCCAGAGGCGGAAGCTAACAGCTAGTCCAACAAAGGATAGACTTGCGTGAATTTCTTCGTCTTAAAACAACTCCAGTCTAAAAATAAAAACTCAAGCGTTTGATGGGAATACGATCTATTAACCTTTAAACTTGAGATAAACTTTATACAGATGCAATGAATTTTGCAGAGGAAAAGAAGTTTGGAGGCAGTGCGCCATTGATTATCTTCCTGTGCGGAACACAAGATCAAAAGGTTTAAAGTATATACATAAAGGCAGGTAGCATAAAAATGAATGAAATACCACTCAGTTAGGCCACAAAAAATGTATAACTTTTTACTTCTTTTCAAATTTCTATCTGGTAGTTCATGTTTTGTTTTCAGTGCCAGTTTCTGACAGTAAAACAGATGGCAGCACATCACCTCCTACCTCACAGAAAATAAACGTTGGCTTTTTGTGAAACGAGAATAAATGGCTCCATATTTCTCATTAAAATAAGTCCACCATGTTGGAGTTATTTTAGTTTAAAAACCACTCAACTATCATGAAGGGACTGGTGTCCTCTTGGACCCATTGACTTACATGTAGATATTTTGAGGGTGACAGTCAGAGTTAAGCAAATAAAACCTCTTATATGAAGGTGAGTGCTTTTGACTCGAGTCCCTATATCTATATTTGAGATTCTTGTTTAGAAATAAGACTGAAAATAGTTATTAAGTTCTGGTCATTTGAGAGAGGTGACCAATGTCAAGGTATCTGCCAATAAACCTGAACAAATTATTTTACTCTGGTCAAAGATTCCTTAAAACATAGCATGCAATGTGTCAGGACTTCAGTTTGTCAAAACAAAGAAACTTGTATATATATTTCTAAGACCTCGTCTTATTTCATTTTAGCCATTTTGTTGTCCCGTCTTATGAGCCAATTACATTGTCACATATTTAATGCCTTTTTAATTCTTATTTGAAAAGCATTCGAATAAATCGCTTTTATGTTTTCCAGACCGGAGCTGTTTTGAAAACAGCAGAAGTCCACTTCAGTCTCGGCCCCTTCTACACTAGTCATTAGCTTCTGCCTCGGAGACCAACTAATCTGGATTCATACTACATGGAAACGCCAAGACAGTTATCTGCCGTGAAGAAAACATGAACTGCCTTTAAATTTTAACAGAACCTAACCTTAAACATTCTGAACTATCCCTTTTAGCACAAATTGCTAAACTGACCTCAGAGCTTCTACTTTTGAGCACCTAGTTCACTCCTGCCCCCTTTTTACGTTTCAACCTTACTTTGCCATCATTTTTCACACTAAAATACATGTTTTTCCATTCTTTCTCTCCGATACTATGAAATCACAGGATAGCAGCATCTTACACCACAAACGGATTGCATCACTTTGGTAGTTGAATGTGCGAGTGATTGAATGGCAAAAGCTGAGCAGATATCTTCAAAATGGAAATTAGTTTTTTTGTCATTGTCCTTGCAAATGTGTAGTTTCGTATGCATGCATGGTTATGTACAGAGGTTCGCATGTGTAAGTGGGTGCTTTGGTCAGGCGATTGTCCTGACCGACGGCCTAAAGACAAGGAACAAACTGAATAAGTAGGAAAAGCTAAAGCTTTAAAGGCCTACACTTGAGTATGGCTGAATGAATACAGACCGCAGCGAACAAAAAAGTAAGGCAATGACGGCAGAGAAATATATATGTTTTCTACTGAATATGTAGACATGTAAAATAAATTTTTTTTTAAAAAAAACCATGCAAGTCAGTATGAGGAGCAAGTGTTTCGCTCACACTTATTTTAAGGCTTGATTATCAGTTTTCTTTCCCAACTGAGGTACAGCCAAGATGAAGCTTCCCTCAACAGAAATCCTTAACAAAAGAGACAAACACGACAGAGGTGTAGAAGAAAATGACACCGAAACGGGTAAAGGGAGAGGAAAAATAGAGAAGCCTGAATCAATGCTTTGACTACAAAAAAGTGTGTTTTTTAAAAAGAAATCGACATACATAGCCTTAAAAGTACATCTCAAGTGTTTTGATTTCATTCTGTTCTTTCATAGACATTTGTAAAAGTTCATTTCTGTGATTTATTCTTTTGATTTCGCTTTCTATCCTATAGTTAAAAATTCCCTCACTTCATGAAGAAGTACTGTAGCAGGCAGGCGATGAGGATGGACAGGCCGGCGAACACACACACGATCAGCGCTGCAAAGCGCTCGTCGCTCGAGATCAGGCCCGCCCCCTTGCCCGTTTCCAAAGCACTATGATCTCCCGACGATGCCAACTCCTGGCGGCGAAGCGTGAACAGGGAGGAGGGGCTCAGCGGCCCGCACAGCTCCTGGTGCGTGTCCCGGCACTGGCGGCAGGTGCCAACGCGGAAACGATAGTCTGTGTTTGCCTGAAGACTGGACACTTGGAATGAACCTTCGTCTCCCTTAAAAATCTGTGGGAAAAAACAAGAGAATATGAATTGACATCGGTTGTATATCAAGAACTTAACAATTGTGAAGAGGAGAGAAAGAACTAGGGGAATGACAATGTTTCAAACATACTAATAGAGCTACAATAGAACAGTTTACGTTAGGTGTTAGAATGACATAGACCTAATTTTTTCAAGACTTGAGCTAAAAATGTTAGTCTCAATGCACAAAGTTGACCCAACAAGAGTATGCGGGTCAGAACTGCAGCAAAAGATGGTTGTACAAGTTGACTAAATACAGACACGTGCTACACAAAAAGACAAGGAGATTCATAAAACAAGTTGAAAACATTGTATCTTATTACCTCCATCTCACAATTATGCATTACTTTGCATATAAAATCCCAATGCATGAAAGTTTGTGGCTGAAACGCTAAAGGGTAAAAATGCTCAACCGAGACGAACACTTCATCAAGGAGGATAAACGTTCTGGTGAGAAAAAAATCCATCAGTATGCATCCGATCTCTTCGCACAATTAAATAAAAATAAACAGAGACCAGTTGTGCACATATCCACATGGTCTGTGTTTGGTCTGAGAGACTCGGCCGTCTCCTCCAACCATTTTGTAATCCAATTACAGAAGATGACACAAGGGTGAATATTAATGTCTGTTTCTCTGCTCATCTTTATAGCTGTCACATTTCAACGAGAACTCAAAATCTTTTTCAGCTGCTTCTGTGCCACAAGTAATTGGAATTCTTGCAATATCTCTTAGTAAATACCATCACTCAGGGGAAGTGAGTGAACATAAAAGTGTCAGCATTCATATTTTTCTTTCTCTTCCATATGTAAATTTCTATCCAGGTGTATGTGTGTTTTAATTATCCAGGTGCAATTTTGCAGCTGAATGTGTCCTTTCCCATCCGAGAAAGACTAAATTAAAAATCACCGCCAAAGATTAGAAATATTTTCCTTATGCAATTCCGGAGCAATAAGAAAGAATCAAGCAATTTAAGAGAAGCTCTGGACCAGGGAGACGGCGGCTCCCAGCTCCACCCTTTAGGCTGACTTTGTTGTATGCATGTCTTTGTGCGGGACAGAGACAAACCTGTTTGTATTCAGACTCACGCCCCACCAGCATCTGGAGGACGTAGTTCACAGAATCTCCTCTCATTGGTGGAACAGTCTCCCATGTCACTTCGCACACGTTCCCCTCCAGCTGGTGAATCCTGGGGGCTGTTGGAATGGAAAAGTGAAGGGTTTTTAGAAAATTAGAAACATACCAGTTAAAGTTCTCACTCTGCACAAAAAAAAAAAAAAAAACGCAAAACGAATAATAAAATTACAATAAATAAATAAATTAATTAAAAATGACCTCGAGTTCTCGTAATGCAAACCTCAAAACACAAAAAGTTATTTTTTTCTCTGGGAAATCTATCATTTAACACACTACAGTGAAAACTCTGATACTGTCTAGTGCTTTGCAAAAAACAACACAAAGTTTTGTACACTTTTGTGATAACAAGAGTATTATTATATTACTCATGCCACCTCCAATTCTCAAGAATTGCTTGGTGGATATAAATTTACATGCAGATCAAGTCCATGGCTGACATGTCTGAACATACACACTTTAACTGTGTTATAATGTAACACAAGAACTAAATCAAATTATTCCAATCATCCACTCTGTTGCTACTGTTATTTTTTAACAAAACCAATCAATAAACTCTTTTAAAAAGCTTTAAATAAACAGCAATAGCGTGCACAAGTGCAGGTTGATCATAATCAATGTTAAAGTTATTCTCTATGTTTTATTCTGCATGCGCTGAGTACTTTTACCCACTTCAAGCAATTAACATGCTGAGGGGAGTGACTGTTCATCAGTGCATGAGATAATATGTCATTATTGCATGGAAGAGTTGTGATGCTCATGACGTGAATTTCCTTTCCTTTGAAATCTCCAAAACAAATCAGTGGCAGTCTGGCTTAGTTGGAGATCAAATCAAAAGATCAGATAGATGAACTGTAGCGTTATCAACGATTGGTATTTTTCATTTGATGCTGAAACACAAGGCATATTATGCAGCTTCTTTTGATTGGAAGATTGAGAGAAGCTTACCTTTGATAGCGGGGGGTAGAGACTTGGTGGTGCAGAAAGTATATGTATCAGAGAAAGGACCCTCCCCGGCGTCACTGAGGGCTTGTATTCTGAAGCTGTAGCTGCTGGACTCAATCAGTCGTTGGACTTTGTAGGTGTGGCTGGGACCGTGGTAGATTGTCACAAACCTGGGAAACCATGCAGAGGAGAAATGACAATGAGTTGCCAGACTAAGCAAATGAAACACATTTCCTAAACAATTCTTAAGCTAACTGTGGCTGATACAGAGAAGATAGAAGACATCATTTTAGGGAGAAGACAGTCAGCTGTACATCTTCTTAACAGCTACTTTAGATAAGCACAGGTATGCTATGTTCTACCTAAACAAATATGTTCTCTATCTAAACCAGCATTTTATTTAGATTTCTGACCAATGAAAAGAAGAAAATTGTCCCACAGAGCTAGTTGTAGTTGCTAAAGGTCTCAATAGCCATTGCCTGCTTCTTTCAAGCTCTGAGAATTGTACAGCTCTACAAATCTCCATCGTAAGCAATTGTTGCTCATCTTAAGCCGCCATCTTGGTTTTAAAAAAAACACAACTTTATGTATAGGGCTATAAAACCAAGAATAAAAGGAAGAAATATTCCAGATTGAAGGAATGTAGAAGAGAATTGGCACATCTGTATGTCAAGAAAAAAAAGTGGACATGAGCTGGAAAGGAGATATTTATCGACGCAATCAGTTTTTCCAGGAAAAGGCAAGAAAGAAAGCAATGGAAGAGAAAGACGAGTGACGTGTGGACAAAGAAGATGGGTTACACGAGGGGAGTGTGAATAAGAGGATGTGACAGGGTGAGAGAGGAATGATGAAGGAAGAATATTCAAGAGGCAACGAGAAGCTGAAAAGAAGAAAAAGAAGCAAGAGAAAAAAAGAAACACAACAATATGAGATGGGCTCTTTATTAGCTGTACTACAGAGAGCTGGAGTACCACTTTCTCAAGCTGATATGTAGTGTTATTAATTCTTGCACACAAAGCTGAAATGGATCCCTAACCCAAAAACTTACCCAACACAAACAGATTAGGGTTTTAATTGGAAATATAGACGCATAAAGAAAACAGATGCATCATCTGGTCTTTCAGGAGCTGTGACCTGTTTTTGTCGATTGGATTAGGCTAAAAGGCAGCGTGTCAAAACAATTAATACATAGAGCTACTAATGTCAGCCTAACTCAGTCAATTTACCAGCACACAGTTAATGTAGCTAACAGCAACCTTGATTCAGAGCCAAACTGCGGTCGCAGTAACATCTGTTTGGTTCTACAACGTTTCTGGCTGTAATGCATTTGGTTTTCACATTTTGTTTTCTCAAAATTAATCTATAACTCACAAGTATGTAATTGTCAATGGCCTATACTGCAAAAATATACAATAAAATGAAATTGTCCTGTCGTTCTTTTTATATACATCAGAGCTTAAATGAGCCGATGTGCCTCAGCAGTGCTTGCAGACAGTATTTTCTTCTGAATCCATAAATTATGTTTTGGACTCTGATCTTAAACATTGACAGTCAACAATATCTGGTGCTGTTTGTAAATCATCTTCTAAGTGTAAAAATCTCATTTTTCAGTTCATGAATTTAGATGGTGATATTATAATTACTTTTTGTAGGGATACAAGTCAGACAGCTATTGTCACACAATGAGCAGCATAATGACTTGATTCTCAGTTAATTGGAAAAACAAAAAGGTTTCATGTACAAAATCAAATAAAACTGGCTTTAGAATAACTGGTGGTTAGGAAGTAAAACTGCTTTGGTGGAAAAAATCCTCTTGGAGGCATTGCAGTGAAGTTTATCACAAACAAAAATACAACAAGTCTCTCACTTGTGGGTGTGCAAGGCGCTTTTTTACTTACTTTAAATGATCCACCTGTCACCCAGGGGTTGAACATTAGAAAAAGGTGTGGTGTATTTGAAGTTCAGATCTAATATGCACTGCCAAATATCCATCTCTATAAGCACACCGTATCCTATGTATTCTCAGTCGGTCAGTCAGCAGCTGGACATACAGCTTCCCTACCTTACATCATCAAAGGTTGTCTTTGTCTCCATTAAGAGACCCAGAAAAATGATTAGGGTCAACAACAAACCTAGTTTTTATAAAGCAAAATGGTCCACTGCAAGTGTTATCAATATTTCAGGTATATTGTGTGATTAAGTTATGATTAAATCCAGCCAAAACAAATTGCTTGCCAAACACTGATTACATTTCAAATTAAAAAGAAAAAAGAAAAACAGTATCTGCTTCAATTAAGCTTTGCAACAAAGATTACACTGGGATATTTTCAGCAGGCACAGGAAAGTATGATGATTGGCGAGAAACAGTTAAACTTCAAAAAGGCTTACAGGAAGCCGGAGGCATGAAACCTTTAGATAAATCCTGGCAATAGATAAAAACATGGACGGTTCAAACACAGACGCAGATGAAGGTTTTGTCCACCTGTATTCTTCTTAAGAATCCTTTGTGTTAAATGGTTTAATTCTCCTCTGAACTGTACAACAACCCATTACCGTCTCATCCTTTCAACTCGTAATGTCCCTGACAGAAGGCCTTTGGGGTAACGCAGATACGGAAAATGTGTACAGAGAAAAAAAGCTCTTATAGAGAGAAAACACAACAGAATTGCAGAAATGAGGGAACATGCAGTAATGGAAGGAATTAACTGGACGCAGGAAGGAAATATAAAAGTACACAAAAATAAATAAATAAAAAAAAAACATAAAAAAGAATTGGAAAGGCAATTGGAAGAAAGTAAATATTGTGAATATGACAAAACTATTTTGTCTTGTCTAATACAGTCAAAGAAAAAATAAATATGCCTGGATGCACAAGGGAAAAATATGCTGAGAGACAGGCAGGAAAACCGATTCTAATGTCTCCTGAGGTTCTGATATTGTAAGCATACTAACAGATAAAATGAGATTCATAAGTAGGAATTAGATCAGAGGACAATCAGAGAAACAACTAAAGACATTAAAGAGGACAGCCAAAGTCAAAATGATTAATGGAAAATCCCAAATTATATTTGGAGAAACCACGCCTGGATATTCGAGATATTTGTTTGCAAAGCTCTGCATTTTTAAGCTTTCACAACCTTCTTGTTTTGGCACTTGGCCACAATGAGAATCTTGCATCTGGTTGCCTTATTGGTATTAAAAGAATAAAACAATCATGACAGTTCATTTTGACGCAATGTGATTGGGGAACAAAGAAGGATGTGAAAGAACTAACTTAATCTGAAAACTCCAAATTCAAATTTTCATACAAAATATCTCCTGTCATTCATGCAAAATAATAGGTTTTATAGGCTGATAAAAAATTTTAAAACTTTAAATACCATTAAAAAAAGAAGAAGAATTGCACTCGTTTTCTAGGCAGGTTGGTATTTCATCTATAGTCGCTGGGCAACAGAAATACAATTTTCTCTCATTTTATGTTTTTGACGAACAATGCAAGAGTTTAAAAAAACAATGAATTACTTGCTAATATTAAACCGATTCTGGATATGCTGACCAAAAGGCAGAAGAAGGGAGATTTTGTTGATTACAATAACATTTTATCACATGGTGTATTTGGCACTTGTTTGAGTAAAAACTATTTTAGATACACTGCTTCAAAAGAAACCTACAGTGTTTATACACTTAAATGCATCAAAAATGCAAAAGAAATCAACACAGATTTTCCTCATGTAGATAGCACTTATTTAATTCCCTTGTGTATGATCTAGCCTTGTATTATTTATTTTTTATTTAAGTTTATTTGATAGGGACAGACACACAGTGACATAGACAAACTGAACAAAACAGCAGTCCCATGTTTGCATCATAGTGCAATAGCAACAGCTGATTCGCAGCACTTGTCCCTAGATAGGCTTTTAAGAAGTACCTTTAAAAATCAAAGTGGTAATTTAAAATAGCACAACATAATGTTGACAACATCTACAAACAGTGAATCATAAAACATTAAAAATGGATACAGTTCTGTTTTTGATACAACCAGAGTTTTGTTTGTTTTTTGAACATACTAAAACTGGTCATGGACTTTAAATCAACAGGACGTGGGTTATTAATTAATATCCAGTAGGAAGAACAATCATTTAAATTGTCCGATAGTACTATTTGTACTATTAGTTTTTGCAGAGGGGGGAAATATTTTTTCTGAATAGACTGAAAATAAAGAAACTTTGAATTCCTTCCCATTTCAGTCAAGCACTCCTAAGACTCCATTCACAGAGATAGATTTGTTCCCAGTCCATGGGCACAATAGTTCTGAAATACATGGGGAAAACAGCGTAAGATGTTTGTTTGTTTTTTTTTTTCACTTTCTGTTTTGATAATAAAAACAAACATGAATGTAATATTTTTGCTTTGGCCCTGAACACATGTATGTGAATTTATCAAATTATTATCACCAGGTTTAATGAAATACTCTTTGGAATTTCAACATTTTGTGCCGTTGTGGTCATTCCTTTCTTAGATAGTAGTGTACAGATGAATTTCAAATTAGAACATAATCAAAAAGTTAATTTAATTCAGTCATTCTGATCCAAAAGCAAAGCTAGATTCATTACAAACAAAGTGAAATATTTAAAGTGTTCATTTGTGTTAATTGTTGTAAACATGGTTTACAGCTAAAGAAAACCCATCATTTAGTTTCTCTGAAAATCCCAATATTATGTAGAAATGGAAAAAACATAAAATGATTAAAGGCTGTTATCACTTCTCGCATAGACAACCACATAGAAAATCACAAAACCTTATTGTTGAAGGAGTTGGCTGTTCACATACAACTTTTAGTGGAAAGTTGTGTGAAAGGAAGAATTGTGGTAGAAAAAACATATGCTGCAAAACTTATGCCAGAAAAGGTTCAGAATACATTACTATGTATTCCAAAGAAATTTTAACATTGATATATGCTCACTTAACTTATTTTAGACATCTTAGAAAATGTTGGGGGAGTACCTGAAACCCAGAGTTAAGCATAATCTAGTATAAATAAGCCCTGCGTTTTGCTTGTAATCGCAAATCCCTTATGTCGGCAAATGTGGTGGTGTGCTAATATAATAACTTGATTGAGCATATTTAATCGGTACAAATAATTATGCACACAGACAGATTTCAACACCCTTTTAGACACACAGTCACCAAGATAGTCAGAAAAGGGTAAATAGAACAATCTGGGCAGTGAAAGCAGCTTCCATTTAGACGGCAAATGTGACTGCATGTTTTTATTGCTTGTTCTGTCATTTATATGCGAAGGTGTGTATTGTGCAGAGATGAACAGATCACAACCAGTTCTATATGTCCCCATCTGTTGCCGTCTGTGCTTCTGTCCCCTTCCAGGGTTGCTTCTGTCCCCTACCAGGGTGGCCTTTGCAGGTGGCCAATGCAATGCCAGCCACGGTAATCCTGAGAGGTAGAGGTTTCTAACACTCTCCCCTCCTGTTCAGTAAGCTAATAATCTCTCTCTTTGTTTTTTTCTGTCTCATCAGTGTCTAGCCAGTTGGTTAAATGGAGGGTTGATCATTGGAGGCTGTTTTCCAGCTGGTCACAAATGCCCTCAACATGATTACTCCTCAGCACATGTAGTTAGTGGCCATACACACACACACCCCCACACGTCGGCCCACAAACACTCACACATCCGCACAAGTACCTCAGACTACACGTGTACACTCACGTTCACTCAGCCTCCTCAACCTACTGTGATTCTGTCTGCTGTATTGACCAAGGTCTTGATTTACTGTGTTGGATAGCTCTGGGGTGAGGAGAAAATGAGTGTGCAGTGTGGCCGAAAAACAAGGAAAACATCATACTCTGAAATCGCTTGTCATGAATGATATATAAATGCAGTAAAAAGCAACAAAAAAATGCAAGTAATTCACGAAGCACAAGAAATAACAGAACTTAAAGAACAGCCAGATTCCCACATCCTCCAACTGATGAGTTTCCCAAACGTATTTGTGGATTTAGCTGACCGCAAAAAGTTATCACTTCGAACAAAGGTATGAATCTGTGTGTTTCAACATGCGTGCGTGTGTGTATGTATGTGGGTTTGTGCACTCCACCTGTGGTTCTTGTCTTCCATTTGTAGTGTGTAGACCACGTCTTCAGAGAGCAGGGTGCGTGTGTGTCCGGCATTCTCGCCCCACTTGAGCTTCAGGCTCTGAGGGCCTGCGGCGGAGCATTCGAGTGGGGGCGGGGCCGGAGGGAGGGGGCGGGTCCTCGCTACCAGCAACGGACTCAGAGGACCAAAGCCGATGGCGTTCACTGCTTGAATCTGCAGACTGAAAGATAATAATGAGTTGGTGAGAGATGTTATCATGTACTGTAAAAACGGTCAATGGAAATTTACTGTTAGGTAACTAACGGGGGACTCAATAAGATAAATACAGTATTATTCTCCAGATCTGATGTGAAACATTAAATCAGTGGCTATGATTAACATTAACTACTGGCTATTAATTATGTGCTATTTTCATGTGCACATTATGCTGTTGATCAATGAATGGTACATTTACTGCACTGGCTGTTGAAATTTCTTTCAATTGCCTGTGCCGAAAGCAGCTGAAACAGAAAGCAATAAATTGTATGGCGTTCAACACAAAGCAACAGGTTTTTGAAGCAAGCGCACGAAGTTTAATGTAAGGTTTGCTTGCATACGATGAACTAGAAATTCATGGAAATATGTTGCGAATCAAGTTATCAGCGAGTCATATCAAAACAGAGAGCAAAGATGCTAACATTAGCCTAGCATTTCAGTAAACCTGCTCTGCATGAAAACAACAGCAGGACAAGAACCTAAGTTGTTAGTTAAATTTGTACAATCGTGGTTACTTAGAAGCTTTATTGCACTATAAAGCTTCTAAGTAACCACGTATATAAACTGTTTTGATAAAATAATTTTTATTGTATTGGCCTAGAATTAATGTCTGGAAATTATGTGATTTTGTAATGGGGGAAAAATGTTCTAATAGGGACTTCCCCAATAAAAAAACGACAGTAAAATGTTAATAGAAACATAAAAATATCTTGAGACTATAGGCTTACAGCAGATGCACATGGAAACGTTGGGAAATATATGAACCATCTAACCTAAACCTGTAAGCTCTCAGGAGTATCTGCAGGCCTATTTGTCTAATGGCGAGATAAATTTTCTGTGAAGAGATTTTCGTCCATTATCAGCCTCCTATTACAACTTAATGCACTCACCAACATGAAACCCAAATGTGCCAACCATTTCTGGCCACTTTCCTTCTATAAATGTCCTCAAAAAAAAAAAAAAAAAAAAAAAGATGGGCAATACATTACATGAGGAATAGGACAAATTGTTTTTATTTTAGATGTTGCAGAGAATTTGTGTAATGTAATCATCAAGATTGTTTAGACAGAGACGTGCCGTTTTTGAAGAAAAAAAAAAAAAAACTCTGTCAGCATCTAAGAGCACATAGACACAGCTAATTAAAAAGAACCAGGAAATAGATTTCCCTTCTTCAAACTCCTCTGCGGCTCACTTCTAAGAATCTTCCCTGGTTTCCTCATTCTTCGTCCTGCGATGTCTGACCAGCTGATTAGTACCTGTGCTAGAGGGCATATAGGGTCTGACATTTAACTGTTGATTTTTCATAACAGTAACCTTTTCTTGCAGCTAAGTCAAGTAGAAGGAAAAAGGGCAACATTTATTCATTCACTGGGCTGTTAAGCACAAGAACAAACTGTGATGAGAGGTTGTGAGGAAGAAGAAGAAACAACGAGAGAACACCTAAGACCCGAGGCTTTCATACCTGATGTGTAGAGGTTTAAATCTTTAAGGCAAACGTACGGAAAAACTAGTAATGACCAGTCTTTTCCAATAAATTTGCTCAGAACCAACAAAAGAACTAGCTCTTTGCACCAACAATTGCATGCCTCAACAAATAAGTTACTTTCTTTTTTACAGAGAATGATTTGTAGACTATCTGAAACGACCTAGGGAGTGCAATAAGACAATGGAAAATAAACAGAGAAATTACTTGACTTTCTGTCTAGTTCAAATTGTTGTGGGGATTTTAAAAATTGCTGTGTTAAAATGTATTGTGGAATTAAAATAAGAACTTCTTATGTCAAAGACTGAAAAAGTTTTTTTTTTCTATGATAAATTACATTAAAATTGTGGTCACATTATCGTCTTGATGTAAATTACACAATCATCAAAACAAAAATTACACAATGTCAGCTTTTAAGCTTTCTGCTTAAAAGCTGACTAATCATAAAAGTGCCTTCTGCTAAAGCAACAAAACTTTAAAAATAATAATAGAAGAGCTTTGTCCTGGAAATCTGCACTGTTTGCTTGGCAAAGGTAGAAGAGAGAACCCCATAATATGGTCATAGGAGACCCCCAATGTTGTCAGAGAAAGCGTTTATTGTGACGCTTCGCAAGGCCGTATAAATAAAAGATGAAGCACCTACACAATCAGTGTCTGCAACAACAAGAGTTACAATCTGTAGACCTCCAAAAAACAACTCACAGGTACACTCACCCTCAAATAAACACAGGCGCCGTGTTTTGGCTCAGCGGCAGCCATTATGCAAGAGATCGGTGGTACATGGGGACAAAAACAACCTCCGAGAGAAAACAGTGGGGTGTGTGATTATCCTGCCTCTTCACTCTTCCCCACCTCATTGTAGCATTATTTCTCAGTTTTTTGTTCTGTTTTGTTGCTGTTTTTTAATCACAATTCTAAGAACTGCCACCACAATTATATGTGCGTGCACAAAAACACACAGCTTTCAAATGATGACCAGTCATTAGGTCTTACCAAACGCTTTGCAACAAGTTGCTTTAACAGGTTAAGGTGTAGGGATGTTGTGGAGTTTTCTGATTCTTTTAACTATCACAGCTGTGTGGACATTTCTATTCCTTTGATAGACAGTTTTGACGTGTTTACCAGTTTTTGTTGTTGTTGTTTTACAAAACTCCTTTGAAGGAACAAATTACTTTTGTAAGGAGCAAGTGCTGCCATGTTAAAGGCTTTATGTGAAGAGTCTTACTTGTCTTACTGACAAGTAAGACTACTTACACATGCATCAGTCATAGTGTTATGGCTGATGCATGTGTACATCAGGTGGGGAGGGGTGGAGGGAGGGCACAGAAGGATCACAACATTGGCTGGCAACACAGATGACTAAGTACCTGTTTACTGCTGCTTGGTTACAAGAAGTGTCATATCACAGTTCATGAAAATACCAAACAGGCAACGTTCATATTCTATCTATAAATACCTCCTACAGTATCCAATTAAGCCTAATAGCAGATGGTTTACAAATCATTAACCCAAATGCAAAGTAATGTAACAAGTAACGGGCTTCCAAAAAGACTGCTACAAGTTTTATGACATGTCCATGCATCAATCTGGCAGCGTTGCACAATCGCCACATACCAGATCCTGTTATTAGTGTTTGCATGAAAAAAGAAAAGTTTGTTCTTTAAGTCTCTCGATTGCTATAACTGTTCACACAAGCAAAGATCAGTATTTTATGGCGCAAGAGAGAGATGTGCTTAGTTTGATTTCTACGAGCTCCCTTCACAACATTTCTGATCTTGAAATGAATTTTAGCATATCTGACAATGCATTTTAGGTATATCTATTTTTGTGACACATCAAGTCCTGTCACATATCCGAGGTATGCAAGTCACTTCTCATGCCTTTGTTCAGAGTGTGTAATTGTGATAAATGCTTTGATTGCCTGGCCATCTGGGAATGAAAGGTAAATGCTCTATGCTACGAGTGTCTCCAAATAAATATTAGCTTAATTTAATTAGAAGACAGATTGAATTCTCCTTTCTGGAGCAACATCACTAGTGAATGACACTGGATATTCATTGGCACAGACAGAGTGTCCACATAGCACAGCGTGAGGTTACATAAAGCCATTACTGCGTCATTGCTGCAATATCTGAGAAGCAATGTGGAAATTTTGCAGTAGCAGTAATGCATTTGTGATTTAAATGGCATCATGGACTTTTTCAACATTTCCAAAATAAATAAATATGTGGTAGCCAGGATTATGTTGGGGTTAATCAGATCTGTACACACCAAAACAAAATAAGGCAGAAATAAGCAAAAAATATAAGACTAAAAACAAGATTTTTTTAAGTTTAAAATTTATGACAAACTTGACAACTCATGAATGTGCTAATTCTACTTGAGATCAGGGCTCTGCAGCATAATGTCTGGAGCAAATGGTTACCTGTATTCAGTATCTGGCTGCAGGCCTGTGACGAGGTGACTCGTCCCCGATTCCACAGTGACGGTTTGGTCGTCTACAGAGATGATATAGGAGGAGATCTCCGAACCGTTGCTGCTTGGCTTTTCCCACTTCAGGAGGAGGCCAGTAGACGAGGAGTAGCCCGCCTCGGAGGACGTCGGGAGGTCCAGGAGAGTGAGGGTCGAGACCTGGTCGGGATGCGTCGCCGGGGTCCAGAAACTCGCCCTCTCACTGTATGGACCAGCGCCAGCCTGGTTCACTGCCTGAGCAAAACACAGAAGCACAGGAAGATGAGAGAGATGAACACCGTAAAGTGAATATCTGTGAGTGAGAGATGACTCTGTTATTGATGAATATCACTTCTGTTATTGAAAGGTGATATTTTAAGAACACTGCTATCACTGGTGAATACAGAAGAATGTCGAAAATGTCTTGAAGAAATGCACAGCTTTAAAGTGAGCAGCCTGATGAATTCAGTGATCAAACAGCTTATTTGTAATTACAGAGTTGTCTAATATATATTTATATTTACCTGAATTTTCCTGCAGCGGCTTGTTATAGTCCAGCTAATGGTCTCAAACAAGTTTAAGCAAAAAGAAATTGGCCGGCTGAAACAGGGCAAAATGTTTCTGTTTTGATATATATTTTTTCTGGTTAAATCTTAAAAGTCCTTAAAGTTTAAACAAAAAGTAAACAAAGAAAGATCAACAGAGGTAATGTTTGCATACATATCTCTTGTGCTTTTACCATGTCAATGTGTTGTATTGAGATAGACCACTAGAAAGAGGTGCATTTTTGAAGTGGACGAAAATACATACGTTTTGGGGGTTTTTTATATTCTTTAACAACAACAAAAATCTTCAAACAATGACTAGAAAGCAGACAAGTTTTCAGAAGAAAGATAAGAAGTACTGTAAAGTTTGCAACAATCCACACAAGGGTCAAATGAGACCAAAGCTGGACGTTTTGGTCTTTTTGGGAACTGAAGGAAGTGCATGTCACATTTTTTCAGACTTTTGTTTCAAAACAAAATGAAAAAAAGAGTGTGAAACCTTTTGCAATATGATACATAAAGAAGCATTAAGTAGCAACGTGAAAAGCTTGAAAAGACTGAGTTTCCCACCATAACTTAGCTGAAAACCAGTAAGTCAATTTAAGTGTCAGATAGTAAAAGAAGAGACTTTAAAAGAGTGAGAGGTTACACATTTTTGCTGACTGTTCCTTTATTGCTCACATAAAGACAGAACACCATGTTCCATGTAAGATCAACTGAGTTTAGAGTCTGTCATGATTCTTTCTTGCACGTTCTCTTGAGAAACCAAAAAGTGGAACAAGTTAGGGCAAAGCACATACTGTAATGCACAGAAACTCACTAAGACATCACATGAGCACACAGGCAGTGATGCTGACTGCCAGCTGACCTTGTGATGTCCCAGTGCTATAAATGAGCCAATAAAGAAGGGAACCATAAAACATGCTGTTATTGGATTCAAAGCAGAGGCCTGTGTAGGTACATGTGTGTGTTTGTGAGCTTGTCAGATAAATACACACTCACAGAATATGAGAAAGAACCACACTGTGTTTATTTATGCGCCAGATTAAAAATTGCAGCACAAATTGAATTGGCTATCATCTCTTGTCTCCTGTCTCTATTTGTGTTTATGCTTTTGAAGCTCCTTCGGGGTTTTCATGCTGTGCAGGTTTCTGCAATTATGTCCAGACGAAGCCTCTGCACGGTTCCCTCTTTGATCTCGCCTTTGACCGTGCCTCTCTGTGTTTCTGTTGTGTCCACAGATCTACTGTGCAAGTGCAGTTTTCGCTTTCTGTTACCTGTAGCCTGCAGCAGTAATCCGTGGCAGGCGTCAGGTCTGACAGTTCGCACTGTGTGGCAGAGCCACAGTAAATGAGCTCCCAGGGTTCGTCCTCCTTCGCCCACTCCAGTCGATACTCTGAGATGTCCGTCCCCGAACCCTCGGGGCTCTGCAGCACACAGAAACACGCGGTCAGCTTATAGAACCTCTGGAAATCTGACATTAACCTATTCAGATCTGATGCCTCGTATGAGTGGTGTGATTTTTCAAGTCAAATTAACCTTTTGTTTATAAGCATCAGTGGACGTAAGGGACAAGGTTAGTTATTTCCAATAAAAACAGAGTGTGTTTTCTGAGTCCAGGAAGTACATTTGCATTTATTTGAATAAATAAATAAAAATGAAAAGTTTTTGGGGGGGTTTTCCCCAGTAATTCACACTTGGGTATTGAATAGCTTCATTATATTTAAGTCCAGTAACACATTTTCCATTATTTCTGTCAATTCCAACAATTATGACTTACAACTTATCAACACCAAAAACATTTTTTTTCAAAGAATATTTGAATATTACATTACATGAAAATAAAATGTTGTATGAAAAGGCTTTCAGACAGCACTCAGTAACAGGCCAGTTTAGTAAGCAATGACCTTTTGTGGCTTTTATTTAACAGCTTTTTGTTATTTCTTCTTCTGATACTCTGAAGAGAGTTTTCTGTTAATAATTTTGTCTGGAATAAAACAGCATAATAATGTCACAGTGTAATTTTTTATTACATTAAATGCAACATTTCTGAGTCAAACAAAGCCATTTAAAATAAAGCCTGCCGAATTTTGTTCACAATTTGTAAAAGATTCCAGGAAGTGAAACTAATAAATGACAAATCTGAACAATTAAAAATGGTTCACATGGGTGCGTATTGGAGACAAAGTTACTTTTATTTAACTATGTATCAATGTATCAAAGTTGTCAAAATTAGTTTTGTCTGTTGATATTCCAAATATGTTTTGCTTTGGTAAAAAAAAAAAAATGGATCAGGTTATGGACACGATGAGATATATTTGATATCTGAATACATAAGAAACATTTTTAAAAAGGTAATTTGAGCTTTGAATTATATTACCATAAAAATGTCAGTAGATCCTGTTGGGTTTGCATTTCATCCCTCCTACTCTGTGCTCAGTTAATGCTGCTGACCTACTAATCCACTCTCTCTCCATCTATTTTGTGTCTTTAAGGTGAGACAGTGAAAAAAAAAGCCTGATTATGATGGAAGCACTCCTGGGTAATCCTTGTTGCAATTTCATACTTGGCTGCTTCTGATACATTTGCTGCATTCTTGAGAAAAATCAATAAAAAAAAAAGGGCTGAAAGTCAAAAGTAAAAGGAGAATTCTGCATACTTCACTTTAGCTGAGCAGATATATAAAAAAAGAGACTCCAATTATCTTTAGAAATCTTGAAGAAACCAATCTTCTGGTTGGTTCTTCTTAGCATATTAAGTTCTGTGGTTGCATTTTCCTCACCTCCCAGTTGAGCGTCACACAGGTGTTACTTGTGAGCGTGATGAGCGGCGCCCCACACTGACCAGGAGGTCCAGCTGCGGTCGTCACCTCTGTCGGCTCAGAATATGGCCCGAACTAAAAGACAAATTTATAATCAATTATTGTTTGTATACTTTTTATCCCATTTTGGATCAAAAGAGTAAAATGTTTGCTATTTCAAATATCTAAAACTTAAAAAAAAATTTGTCATTTACACACTGCTATACTGAACATTTTCGAAACTGATGTAACACAAGTTTGACAAAAGACTCAGTTCACTTCAAGTATGTGAGTAGCATGTGCATGCTGGTCTTTTCATCTGTTAATGTGTTTTGATGTACTTTCTGCAATAGCTCTTAATAACTTTGGCTAAAACTTATAAAGAATCAACTAGTGTGTTTCAATACAGAGATAATAACAAATGCAGGTTTTAGCTGTTTTCCTTTTTTCACAAAATAATTGACAACAGGATGATACTAAAAGTACCAGTGTTATTTTGTTATATTTTTCTTGTTAGTAGGTTGAAAAGAAAGGTCAAAAGGCCATGTAACATATGCAACTCTAAACAAGTGTTATTTAGCTGGACTGAAGACAAAAATAGCTTGCAAGATTGTAAAGGATGCAGATAACAAAACAATTTCAACCTTTGAGTCAATAGATGATCAATCAGGCCTTATAGTCACCCTGTGGAACTGATAAGCTTCTAAGAACAACACTGGGTAATCTGTTTAGGAAAGTAGGACCTAATTACATGAAACCCAACTTATCTGGCATGTTTCCTTATTATTTTCTAAGCTATAATTGATCCAGTGTGCTGAACAGACTAAGTGGAGATAAGAAGAAGAGCCATAAAATGCATAAAAATCATGCATATAATTGCCTTGGACGTCCCCGTTTCATAGAAATGTAATGTGTACTATATTATTGCTTATGTTGCTGCTAACATAAGCAATAAGCAAGTAAATTTCTCACCCCGGCCTCGTTGGTTGCCCTTAGCCGGAAGCTGTACGTCGCACCAGGAAGCAAACTAGCAACCGTGCACTGCAGCTCCGGGCCGTGGTACACTTCTGCTGGCTTTGCTTCTCCCTCACTCATCTCCAGGCTGTACACACACTCTTCACACACTCCCTCACACGCAGGGGAATCTAGAATCATATCATAGGGCGAAGCAGAGACAAAAGAAGCATTTTTAAATATGATCAAATTGAATCAATTTGAAGTAATCCTTGAAGAAAGTACATATATTGTGCCTTGCAAGAGTATTTATAACCCCTTATCAAAATCACAAACATTAATGTATTTTATTGGAATTTTATGACAGATGGTGCATAACTTTGAAGTGAAATAATAGTATGAAAATGGCTTAAAAGCTTTATATACAAATGAAAATCTGAAATGTATAACACAGATTTGTAAATAGCCTCCAATACTTAGTATTTATTTGTCATTCCTTTCACCTTCAGCTGCAGTTACAGGTCCAAGACGTTTTGGTGTCAACCAGTTCTGCACATGTATTGTGGCTGAATTTCTTTTCTTTTTTTTTGCAAAATAGCCTGGACAGAAAATGTTTGTAAAGATAAAAATCTAAGCCTTCTTTGGACTGATGGGACTTATATTCCGGAGAGATTTACAGTATAGTCCGGAAAATATTGTGATTGCTTTGGATTTTTTTTTTTTTTTTAAGTAAAAGGAACAATTTGTATTTCTAACAAACATTTGTAGACCATGTATCCTCGTCCCTTAACTTAATGGAAGTTTGTGGTAGTAATCTGAAAATTTGGTAAGTTCAGAGGATAGGAATACTTCTGTAAAGCACCGTACTGTGGCATGTTCAGGGTTTTAATTGAACACTCATTGGGTCATTTAAAATTATGATTGCTTGTACCAGTGTAGCTGAGTGATCAGCAATTTTTTTTCCAGGCGCCATCTGCTTCGGTTTGCTTGCAGAGGGATGAAAGCGGCCAATGATCAGGCTCCAGGGGAATACCCTTCGGTGCATTATTTCTGACCTTCAACTCAACCATTAATTGCAGCAGCACTGCCTGCATCTGAACTGATTAGAGATGTGACCAGCTGTGTCAGACTGGTTAAAGAAAGAACTTCCTCAGCACTGCACATTGCAAGCCTCTTTGGCTGCCAACAGATAACAGCACTAATGTGCAATAATTGGCCGGCATTACCAGAGTTAGTCTGGATATGAGGGGAGGATTAGGCATTTAATGGGCAAAATAGGAGCTCGATTAGGCTAAAAAGGGGTTGACTTAGTTTACATTAGAGCTCGCCAGCAGAACACATTTGGCAGCCAGAAGGCAATTTCATTGCTTTTTGTGAAAAGCGTAAATAAAGCTAAACGCCGCGTACGTGTCCGTCTGGGCTCACCCCATTCTAACTGGACCTCCTTGTGTTTGGCTTTCCCAACGATCCGCGGAGGCTGACAGGGTCCTGGTGGGACACTTGATGTACGGACCGGAACACAAACAGTGCACTGTGAAAAAAAAAGAAGAAGAAATTGTGTTTTGAATCTAGTAGTGACCATGACAATCCAAAGTTGATCAGTCACTGCAGTGAAGTGTGTTGTGTGTGTCTTACCGGGCTGTGTCCTCCCGTGGTGATGCTACATACACGTAGGCGGTAAACGGTTCCCGGTGTCAGACGCTCACACACGCATTCTGTTGCAGGGCCGCTGTACGCCACCTCCCACTGGCTCGCTGCTCAGCATCAAACACACACAGTGCAGAACACATAATTGCACTTGTCACATTCATGCGGAAGATTGCGCACAATTAATCCCCTGCTGTTTAGTACCTGTCTTTGTAGCCAGACCACAGATATTGTCCCAATGTCACATTATTCTGCTTATGCCTATAAGATGTTTTCTTTTTTGCGAGTCGATTTTTAAATTGTTAATGGGAAGTGCATGCTGTGAAAGGTAGCACTTAAAAAAATAAAGTATTAAAACACATAACATCTTTCATGTAAACTGAGCTAATTAAATGTTATTTTTTCACATTAACTGGAGGTAACAGTCACATGTTTACTGATCAGTTTTCTCTTAATTATTTAATTAATGGATTCTCAACATCTGCTTCTGTTTAAACCTCATTTTGTTCTTTCTGATGTTAAGAATTTACAGTTTTCCTCCAACGTTCTACTTACCTGGAAATAATAACTTTATGCATATAATTTTCTATTGATTTCCTTGATGTTCAGACTGACTTAACTTAGAGGATTTCTGAACTCCTGCTGCACAGTCAACCCTGCGTTAAACCGAGGATATTTGTGGGTGTAATAAAAAATTTTTATTTTATAAAGTGAATAATGCATCCAAATACATAGATTTAGAAAATGATCAAAAATAAACAGCGGCTTGTCTTATGTGTTACACATACCTTCGGAGCATCCTTCAGAAATCTCGAGGAGGTAAGTGAGGGCCTCTGAGCCCCCGTTGTCCAAGGGTGGATCTGTAGGAGCAATTAATAGTTTTTATTATCATGGAATTCACTGGATCATAGTACATACTGCATTCAATACAAGACAAAAGTAAAGATATATCATGAGAAATATAATTTATCCTCTTTGTTTTGTGAGCCACAAACACACAATAAATGATTAATTAGGACACGTTTTGGCATAAATGCAATTCCTATTGGACTCATGCAGTTCATATATATCAATATGCCCATCTAATGGTACAAGCATGTGTTTGAATATTTAAACAGGTTCAACAATTACCCCATGTGACGGTGAAGCCATAAGGTGTCACTCCGGTGACCCTGGGTGTTGACGGAGGGCCGGGCTTGTCTGGATTGGTGGTGCAAACCAACACTTCACTGGGGCTGCTTTTTCCTTCCACGTTTGACGCAATCAGCTGCACAGAGCACAATGGAGAGAACAGAGAGTTAAAAACAAGGAAGGAGAAGCCTGGCAACGACCGATTAGACAATGAAAATAAGGACGGTGAACAAAGAAAGCAAGTCAAGGGGGTAAATGAAGGGAGGAATCTTATCAAAAAGGAAAGCAACTCTTCTGAAAAATAGCTGCCATTACAATCTGCTTCTTCTTCCTGCTCTTCTCGGCTTTTATCTCCTTACTGTACTCCCTTGAACCAGCCCTTCCAATTGACAATCAATTTCTTTTATTCCCACACATTCACACAGGATGAAAAGTACTGTGGGGATGCGTGCAAAAGAGCCCTGAGTCGCCTCTTTGCACGTGACCACGTCATTGTGTCCTCAGACATCAGAAGCCTTATCTACCCGTCTGCATGAAAGCACATTTGGGAGTGTTATTGGAGATGATTGCACCATAAAGGACATGCAAACGCACTTACAGAGACGTACCGTTGGTACATTATGTTTCAGTGTCCCCACATTATGGACAGCTTTCATCAGGGCTTTTAGAGAACTTGATAGAAAGCTGCTGAATTGTCGTTTCCCCTGCAGGCCATTTCTAGCGGCAAAATGCGACACTCTGTTATTTATTGACAGATGTTGAGTGAACGACAATTGGATGGGTTAGTTTTCGTTTGGAACATCTTTTCATTCTAATTCGAAAAATGACAAATTTGATCAGGTAAGGAGGCAGAATTGTTGCAATGCAATCCCAGTCAGAAGCTTAAATACAATCGTAATTGATATCAATGCTATATTAATGTAAGACTTTTAATGATACATTTTTGCTCTGCTTTTGGTGAACTTGCAAACAAAGAAGCACCTGCTTGAAACTTAAAACCTTTGCATATGAAATTTGCCAATTACATATTTCCCACTTACGTTACAATAATTTATTACAAGATTTATTATAAGTAGCTATAAAAGTAACCCAGCCTCCTCTTACTTATACCTCAGATTCAGAATCACGGTTCAAAACAGTTAATCTAAAATCACTGTAAAAAAAAAAAAAAAAGGTCAACATCTTTTAGAATATAATATTTTAGCAAATAAGTAAAGCATTTTAAAGTTATTTTAGCACTTCATCCATTTGTGGAGGAAATTGCCTATTTGTTCAAACACACTATTTCTGTGAAGACATCCAATAAACAGTCTCTTCTTTACTCACCAACAACTGAACATTATCAGAATTGAATGGTGAAATGAAACAAAAAAAAACATAAAAATCAACAGTCCACAAGTATTACTTGAACTTATGCAGACACATGCACACATTTTTGTTGTGTTTTCGCTTACCCTGAATTTATACTGTGTACTTCTCTTCAGGCCTTGTACAGTACAGGTCAAGTTTTCTCCAGTGTACTTTGGATAAAAATCTGTTCCCTGTGGGAAAAACACAGAATATTTGTCTGTGCGTGTTTTACATTTTTGTAATATTAGCAGGGGCATACAATAAACGCAACAGATATAAAGTTTGAGTGATAAAGCTTGAAAATATAAAGAGATCTTTGTGTGTTTTTAATATTTTTGTTAAAGCTTTTTAAAATGCATAGTTTTCTAAAAAAAATCTTATCTTTTCTCTACCCCAGAGATTTGAGGGGCATAATAGAATATAACATGTATACAGAAGCAGATAAGACTTGGAACAATTTAATACAAGAAGATGAAAACTTCAACAGCTTTTCTGTTTGCTAAAAAAAAGATTGAGGTTTTCATTGTGTTTGTTTTTTCTTTACAATGTTTTTGTTTTTGCCACTCACGCTGTTGTCCTCCTGGATCTCGAGTGTGTATTTGAGCTGCTCCTCGGTGGGGCTGCCCTCGGGACGCACCCACTCCAGGTTCACCCAGGAGACCCCGGCCCTGACCAGCCGTGGCGCAAGGGGCAGAGGCGGCTGGGTGCCCGTGGTATAAAACACCACCTCTGTACTGAAGCCACTGCGCACACGAAACAAGAAACACATCTCTGCTTTATTTTTTACTTGAAAAGCCGAAGCAAATGACACCATCGGTGCCAACGGAAAGAGATACAGAAATGGGGATTTTTGAACCATGAAGCGAAAGAAAACGCAGGATGCAGGTGAAGATAGCTGGTCTTCAGTAATACATTGATTGTACATGTTCATGAACATTAATTTGCTTGCCAGCATATTTACGGTCTAAGGATTATCTGTATATTGAGTGAAGGGATGCAGTACCTGGTGCCGATGTCGTTATTTGCAGCCAATCTGAATGTGTAGCCACAAGCTGGCTGCAGCCGTGTCAGCTTACAGTGTCTCTGGTTACCAAAGTAGCAGTCTCTGAAAACACTGTTCTTCTTTCCCTGCAAAGGACAAAAATGAACACATACAAAATAATAAAAAAAACAAAGAAAGAAAAACAACAAAAAAATAACTGTAAAGACAAAGACAAGACACAGAACGACACATAGAGTATTGATAGAATAATGACTCTACAGTCCTGATGCTGTAATTCCGAACCCTTCAATACTCTTACAAGAAATATGCTCTTTTATTTATATATGTATATATATATATTCTTTTGTTTTTAATGGTAAAAGTAAGGACAGACCAACCTCATCCCACTCGAGCAGGTAGTTTGTGATTTTGGATCCGTTGTCGCCTGGAGGCTGTGGATGACAAAGAGACGAAGACAAGAGAAAAGGGAGATTGAGAGCTTATCCCAGGATGAAAGACCCTGACAATGAGGCTGATAGGATACCTGCCGTGGTTTTGTGATTGACCTTATATCCTGTCTGGGTGATTGATGACACTGTTTATCAGTGAGAGGGAAAGGGGCATAAAACTACCTCGGCAGGGGGTGAGGTCAGTGAATACGCAGGAGAAGGCAGATATTAATGGCTATGGGGGCTAATAAAATCTAGTTGGAACATAAACAATTAGAAGCAAAGAAAAGGTGCCGTTACTGAAAACCGTTTCCTTTTTACTGTGTTGTCGGTCTGGAGGAGAAAAGACTGGTTTATTCATGGTTCCTACACATTTGTCCTCTAAAAATGAAAGAATTGTATGGAACAGGGGTGGGCAATCCTGGACCTCGAGTGCCGGTGTCCTGCAACTCTTAGATGTCTCCCTGGTCCAACACACCTGAGTCAAATAATGAGGTCATTAGCAGGACTCTGGAAAACTTGACTGCACTTAGTAGGTGATCCAGCTGTTGGATTCAGCTGTGTTGGACCAGGGAGACATCTCTGTCTCCCAAGGAAGGAAGGAAAAATGAAAGGAGGGAAGGAAATAAGGAGAAGGAAGGAAGACAACGTTTAAACATCAGGAGAAAGAATATAGTCTGCAATTACATGTTTCCTTTCCCATAGTTTTTTTAGGTTTTCTAAAGTTATACATACCAGTAAATGTAAAATGTATTTATACCACTCTGACATATTTTATCTGGGTTTAATGACAGACCAACACACATTAGCCTACATTGTCCATTCCTCTCACTTGATTCTCAAACCACTAAATAAAATCTAAGGCAACCAACAAAACTCTTCTGCTGCACAGCTGTCCACCTAAACTGACAAGCTGGTCCAGAAAAGAGCTTGTCAGTTTTCTTGACATGACACCTGGCTCAGGCAGCTTAGGCGGCTCAGGCGACATGACACAACAGCTGCTGGTCACAATCAATGCAGGGAAAACTGCAAACATGGATGGATTTCTTGGAACCATATTTCATTTTCAGTCCATTTCATATGTATGGACTTCTTTGTGTTGGTGCAACAGCTAAAATCTGAGGAAGATACATTTGAAATTGTGTTTCTGTAAAAGTTAAAGAGTACACAAGCTCTTATGTGAGCATACATGACATGCTGCTGTACCTTCCACTGTAGACTGAGGCTCGTCTTTGTGCGGTGAGAGATTTTCGGGGGTAACGGGACATCAGGGATGCTGCAGTGTGTGGTAAATGAGCTAGCCTCTGAACATGAGCCTCGAACCGAGTTGTACAACGCTGAAACCCTAAAAACAACAAAACGCACCAAAGCTTAGAACAACAGTTAACTGTGACGTTCAGCCGACTATCTTGACGCAAAGCTGGAGTCCTTACCGTACGTGGTAGTCTGTCGCTGGCCTTAGATCTTTCAGATGATACTCCAACTCTTCACCACTGAAATTTTCATAAATAAGAAAAGTCACATCAATACCATAGGTGTGCTGTGTAAGAAGCACATGTCCTGGATCGCTTTAGCATTAGATTAGTTAGCTACCTGTATATAAGGCGATATTTTCCATCCTTTCCCTTGTCTGACAGAGAAACCTCGTAGGAGCAGGAGACAGGCATCCCGTTACTGTGCCTGTTCACCAGCCCACCTGGAAGGCCCCAGGACAGCCGAGCAGCCCGCGCCTGGATGTTAGACACCTTCACAAAACAATATCACGTTTGTTAAAAATTCATAGCACAAAATAAAGACAGTGATATATTTTGGCATATCTGAAATACATTTTCAAAGCTGCTCAGCTAAATCACCCTAGTTCTGTAAGTATGACCTGGGATTTCCTCTCTCACTGCCTTTTTTTAGCCTCAGCTTCACTGAAAGTAGCTCGCTTTTGAGTCTTTTTCACTCTGCAATGGTCCCTACTGTAAACTGACTTGTCAGTATAACCCAATTCAGCTTTCATAGTTTTTGGAGTCCACAAAAGAGAAAAAATGTCCAATTCAAGTCAGCAATATGTCCCAGTGTGTATGTGTCAATGGCCATATTGCTGGTAAAGCAAAGATTAAATTAAAAAAATAAGTAAGTATTGTCAAATTGGTATCTGAACTAGAAGTGATTGTGAAGGGGAAATAAACTACACTGCTGGAGTTTAATAGAAAATCCTGTTTACTTCTCTTGTAAACTCATAGTCTGAGAACAATGTGCTGCAGGTGGCATCTGAGATTAAACAGGGGAGTCAACAGCATCTTAATCCCAAATCTTTCTCAGTTAACTCCATTACCATTTCCCTACATTTCACAGTAGGTCATAAATATATCCTCCTGGTTTATAATACCCCTGTCATAAACTGATGATGTTAAATGACCCAGTTGCACAGCCTGTTGCTCATACTATCAAATGAGAGTAAGCATTTTTTTTTCTATCCCAAACTGTGCCTGCACAATGTAGGCTCACTCATCTGAAATTCCCCTGAGGCATCAAAAAACCAGACACTTCACAGTCTCCAGTCTCTTTTGAGCCGATAAAGCTGCAAGAGAAACTCAGCGGCATGGATGGGAAGGTGCTGCCCTCGTGTGGTAACGGTTAGAACAGCTCATATCATCACTTGCTGGGGCAGAAACTGCTACAAGTCACCACTGCTAATATTGTACAGTATAGCGTTTAGTTTTCATATGCATCCCAGTGAAGAGATGCACACACTGAAAAGACATTAGTGCTTGTGCTGGTGATGACTGCGTCAGACAAGGAGGTGATTGATGAAAGTGGTTACATGTCTGCTTCCGTGTGCAAAAGTGTGCAGAATTTTAAAGCCGTATTCATGCCAACCTGTGGTTTGTCGATTGTAGACAGCATGTCTTGAACACGTTTCCCCTCTGAATCATGATCTGAGGAGACAGAAAGAAGAAAAACAGAGTAATTACCATAAACATGCTGCGCTAAGCACTTCATGAAGTGGAGTCAATGTTACTAAATTGCAAAGACATTGCCAAAGGTTTATTAGGAACTACATCTGGCAAACAAAGCCTCTATATTTTTTCAATTTCTTATTTAAAAAAAAAAAAAAAAAATCACAAATAAAGAACAACAAACATTTTTAAAGCCAATTCAAACAGGGCTTGTTATCTGACGTAGAAATGATTTTGCATTCACCACAAGCTGTTGATGTTAAGAGTCTTTCGCAAAGGTATTCACAATGCTTAAACTCTTTCCTCACATTACAAATGACAACCATGGTTTTCAAAACTTTTCACAAACATAATTGGCAGAATCACCTTTTGCTGCAAGTGCTTCTCTCTCCACTGGCTTTGCACATCCAGACATAGAATTTTTTTTTTTTTTTGTTATATGACTCAATATGGCTAAATATTGAAGAAAACAATCCTCACAGTATGATGCTGATGCCACCATATTTCGTAATAATGATGGTGTGTTCAGGTCAATGTACAGTGTTCGCTTTGCAACTGCCAAAATGAAAACATGGTTCATTACATCCTACTTTTAGAAATAAAGGGGGAGAGGCTTCTTGGATTAATGCGCTGCTTGCCCTTTCTGTCGGATTCATTGGGCAACCATGCCTTGGTAGATTTTTAATGTTGCAGTTTCTTGCACTGGAATTTATTTAAGGGTATGAGAGTAAAGGGGGTTGCAGAAATGTTAAACGTGTATTGTATTATGTTCCTTTTTCTACTTTGTTGTTCAATAACGTAAAATCCCTATATAATGGTAGTAGTAGGGTAAAACATTTTGAAAAGCAGTGTACTTCCAAACACTGCTGGACTAAAACTAAAACTACGAACGCAATCAGTGCAACCCGAAGGAGGTGCCTAAAATAGAGTAGAAACAGACCCAAATTCCTTAGAACGTCTGTTGACATATGGTGTGTGATGCAACATGTTGTTTTCCTCAGCATGCTCATATTTCATTTCTACAATTTGTGATGTACACAGCTCTCAAAAAACACGCTAAATTGTCCAAGTTTCCGTTGAAAAGCATTAGTCACCAGTTACCGGCCCAGCACAAACAAAATGGGGATCAGCACAAAAAAAAAAAAAAAAAAATCATCATCATGGCTAATATTCTGCAGAAACTAATCTTCTCTGTACATGGAAACATCATTTCAAAGTAATTTCTTCTCACAAAGCACTATTCCCAATCATTATTACGCACCATTTTTAATCAATTCTTCCTAAACATGAGAATAATTACGCAACACGTGACGTCAGAACAATTCTTTCAGCTTAAGGTTTGCAGGATTGTAAATACAACATCGCGTGTGATTATTCTGTTACCGCATTATGTATTTAGATGTAATGACTATGAAAACCTACAAGCAGAGTAATCAGAGAGAGTTATTCCCTGAGAAAATGCACAGTTTTCCCAAAACAATTCCCGGTTCATCAAATGCAGAGCCTCACTGACCCCTTACACACCTGGCACAGACATTCATCCTGAGTGATCCATTTATAAGAATCTGCTATATGGGCATGGATATCATGATAGTTTGGGTTATTTAATTGCAATAAAAATAAAAGTGACAATAACATTTTTCAAAACTGCATCCCAGCTTTTTTGGCAATGTATCTGTGTCTGAATACAGATAGATTCCTATAAGCAGGAATTCTGCTTGAAGAATGAAACCCTTTAAAACAAGCAACTCAACTACGTCACTGATATAGAGAAGAAGTGCTGTTATACTGCTAATAGCACACAACAATTGAATTCGGTTATATATTTTAATATGCTGTGTGTTTTGTACCTATAGCTTAAAAAATGTGTAAGTTGTAAAAGTAACAATCCCCATTAAACTGTCAGAATTTTGAGTTTGAGAACATTCTCAGTCTGAATTCAAAATTCTTATCGCCAAAACTTTTGCCTACTAATAGAAAAATATGATAATTGTCACTCCTGAGAGACGCGACAGCACTATTTACAGGGAAGAATGAGTTTAAGATGCATTTTCCTCAAATCAACTTCAGAGCAACTCGACTGTGACTCTTCACCTAGCATTAGTTCGGCATGCTGACTCCAATTAATTCTGGGATTCTGTGACGGACGGCACACTGACATGACTCTCCACAAGAAAATGTAATTCTTCTGTAAATAGAATTTCTAGAAGCCGTGCTGCTGTCAGCTGTTCTAAAATGACTAAATTATCTGGAAAACTCTCAAGACAGGATCTTTAATTGCATATTTTTCGCAAGCAAGCAAATGATGGTTAAAATCTTATTTAAATGTGCACTGACATTTTATGCTTTATACAGTCTTTCTTTAATGTCTTTCCTCTCTCTCATACCTGTTAAGCTACCTGAGTAATGAATCAGACCAAAAAATCCAACTCAGTTGTAGTTTTTTTCTCAACCATGTTGATGCCTGGATAATAACAGTACAAGTGATTGAAAGTATTTGTGATGTTAAAGTAGAATCAGTAGAACTGTTGAGTTAAGATTTACTTAATTAAGTAACACTCTATAGCATCGTTACATATTTATTTGTATGTACCTGGTATGACTCTGAATGTCGTTTTTAGGCTCGCATACTCACACCCTGATCAGTCACTGTCCATGTTAACACCAGGTATGAACACAGCCATCAGTTCTCCCCATTTTGATTTCTTGATTACGGTCAGTTTATTAAAAAAAAAAAAAAAAATTGAATGCATTACAGAGTGCTATAAAAGTGGGTGGTTTTGGACTGTTACTCTAATTTTATGATTTTAGTTTATGTGTACTTGGGTGCTAGATAGTCCCAGAGTGCGGGTCCAAAGAGACATGTGTAAAAGTGATTTACAGAAAGCCCCTGGTTGTTTTGACAATCAGTACAAGCATGTGGGGGTGTACGCACACATGTAAGTCTTTCCCCTGTGTGGTCCCTGAAGAGGAGGTTTTCCAACCAGAGGAGACCTGCTTTCTCCATCCGATCATTCAGAAACACACAGAATGTTCATGAGTGACTCAATACAGCTAAAGCTTTTGGAAAAAGAAAAACGTTTTGAGTTATTATGGTTTTCTGTGGGAAATCATTATATCTACATTCATTCCTGAAGCGGCTGGAGCACAATCTAAGATGAGTCTAGCGTTGGTGGTCATGAACAACTTTCTCTGGTTTTCTTGCGTGAAACACTCACTTGTGGGTTAAAAGCGACTGAAAGCACAAGTATTCACTGTGAAACAATTTATACCTCTCGTAAATCTTAGACGCGTAGCAAGGTTCCTTCCTAGCAATTTGGAGTTCATCAATACACCGTATATCATTTAAAATACTGTTGGACGTCGGCTTGTTTGGGTAGGCACGGACCTCCGAGGAGTTAAGTACGGAGTGAGTATGTGGGGGCCTCATGTATGCCAAAAAGTTTTACAGTCAAATCTGACGCCATTTGTCAGACGGCTGAACCGTGGACAGGACAATGATCTAAAGCGCAACAGCAAATATTACAGACTAGATCAAAGAAACGAGAGCTTGCAATTGCCTCTTAAAAGTCCAGATGGGAGTATTTCCAAAAATTGCCCTGATGTTTAACATCTAAAATAATTGGTCAAAGAGAAGATGACAACAAAGTTACTGTTAGAAGCTACCGACTAATGTGAAGCATGGGTGAAAATCTTTTACTTCTTAGCTGCAACAAAACTTCCTGAGCGTATCACTGTCAAGGACTTGACTGTGAAAAAAGTTTTACTGTCAAATGTCACCTAATCTCAAATGTAACAATTGGAGTCTGGCTGAAACAGGACAATAACCGCACAATGGCAAATCTACAAAAAGACTGTCTCAAAAAGATAGCCCTGTTTAAATCTCTACAGTCCCCAATGAAACAAAATGCTTCTGTTAGACTTTTAGCAATAAGAACCTAATGTTGAACAATTTGTCTCAATACAAACATAGAAGATAAGGTCAAAAACCTGATGACAGGTGGTTCCAACAACAACTGAGCCTTGGTGTGCTATTAAAGTTTCACTCAGTGGAGCTTCCTTCTTTACTTAAAAAAAGAAAACATTAGTAGTACGATACTTCACATGAGCATTTTTATGATGTTCTAATGCATATAAACTGAATTTATGATTACTGCATACTCAGTGCAAGTGATGACAGAGAAAGTGTATGAGTGCCTGTGTTCAAGCCACTCTGACAGGGGGTGAGAGCCTCACTTTGCCTGGGGGTTCACTTATGACTCATGGCAACAATGATGTCATGGAAGTACAACCTCAACTTGACCTCCCTATGTGTGTCGGAATTAAAAACAAGAGCATAAGAGAGTGTGCTTGCGTGTACGTGTGTGTGAAGGTATCAGGCTACAGATGAACGGTGATGGGCAAATGGGAGGAGTGTAATTAAGCCGCCATGTGCGGATGTGTGTGTTGAGTCTGGCAGCACAAGACGAGTTCAACAGGTGAAGTGCAAAATCTGCATCAGTGCGTGACAAACTGGCTCATTACTGATCTGTGTTTAAATCAGGACTTCAGTCCTCATTCCTCCACTTTAATTAAGTGCAATTTTAGTCTTTTGTGAAATAAAAACGGCAGACTCTAAACCCCAGCAATGGCCTGGTCTGGCCTGGTTTATCAAAGAATAGTAACATTTCTCCGGTTTTATGCAGAGCTTTTCAAAGCTGGTTATAATCGTGAAGTGAAATCAAAAGGACTATTTTGCTTTCAGTAGCAAAAATACCGAAACGTGTGGAGTGTTTTTGTGTTCGCCCTGACTCAGTCATCTGTGGAACCTTCAACGTACAAACATTTTGTTCATTTTCCCCATTTTTCTTTGCAAGATAACTTAAGCTAAGTCAGACTGCATAAAGAGCATCTGTAAATATAAATTTTCCAAGTCTTGTCATAGATTTTTTTGTTGCCTTTAGACCTAGACTTTGACTAGGCCACTCAGGATGTATGCTGAGGTTCATTGTCTTGCTTTAATGTCTTATGCAGCCTTCGACAAGGTTCTCTTCCAAAACTTGCCCCGTATTTGGTTCTACGTATTGTCCAATCAACACCTATCAGCTTCTATGGTGCGGCAAAAGAAAATCATCACCTCAGCATGATGCTATCTTCGCCAGGAAAGATGTAAACCAAATGATGTGTAGTGTTAGCTTTCCTAACATGTAGCACATTATAAAGGAGGTTTATATAGAGCACCTTCTTACACATGTTCCATGTGTTCCCTAAATGCTTTGTAGCACAGTGACATGAGACTCTTAGCAATGGCTGTCTTTCTACTTTTCAGAAAGGCTGGATATGGGGATCGCATTAAAATATAGTTGTCCTGTCAACAAATTCGCTCATGTGAAAGTCACAAAGGGAACCTTAGCTGCTCTCCTTGCCTGAACTGTCAGGTTAAATTGATGGCTAAGTACTTAGCCTTGTGGTTATGCCAAATTCTTTACCATTTTGGAACAATGGATTAAACAGTGCTGAGGGAGATGTTCAGGGTTTGAGAGTTGCATTACATGAAAGCCTAAACCTGCATTTCCACTTCTGTTCCCTCTTTGAATCTGTCTGACATGTTCCTTAGGTTTTTAGGATGCTGTTTGACCACCAATTAATAAATGCTCTTTAACAAACTATTAAGACTCTCATTATTGTTTTACATTTATATTTATATCAATTGCTATCAAAGTATGAAAGACATTCTTCATAACGATTGAACCTTTGTTACGACTGAACCTTTTTGGGAACCTTTGCTCCCAAAAAATTAGCTTTTTGGGAAACAAAAAGCAAAACAAATTTGCCTTTTGTTTCCCAGATTCAGTCTTGCTTTTGTGGGGACTATTTTCAGTTTTATGGATGAAATTGTTCTGACTAACATGTAAGCCTAACATGAACGACTTTCTTGTGTGAACAGCTGTGGTCATAACAACTGTAGACAAAACACTAATATTCAGAAAGATGAGTCTAAGCTGGCCAACCCACAGGCGCTGCTAGTGATCGAGGAAGGAGACGCAAATATTTCTGGAGACTAATAATAAACCATGATTCTGTTGCGTTCTCTCACAGCTCACTGTTTGGACTCGATGGTTGTTGATTCCAGCTGCTAAAGCGTTCAACATCGACATCAACCGCAAAGAGCCGAGGCTGACGGCTGACACAGAAACCGGACCTCCTCCTGGTCTTACTCCACGTGCCCCTCTGTGCTCTCTGTCCCTTGTGTCCTTCTCCCTTCTGTTTTTCCGTGCTGCCTACGCACCCTTACTTCCTATCCCCGTCTGACCTCACATCCTGTCAGCGTCTGACCGCCTGTTTTCGATTAACGGGAACAGACAGACGGAAAGACGGGGGTTGGGGGAGCTGATGGCAGAAAGAGAGGAAGAGAGGAGGACGCGAAGACGGCCAAAATCGAGCGCTGAAGGACAGAATATCAAGCGAGAGGACAGTCTGGAGGAGTCTGGGTAAGAGATTAGACAGGAAGAGACGCGGAAATTGAGGGACAAGGAGCACAGCATGGATCAGCAGAGAGGAGGAGGATGGATGAGATGAAAGAAGAAGAGAAGGACGGGGCTTAGAGAGCGTTTAGGCAGGGATTACGTTAACTTTCATGACATCATCACATATTCCAGAGCAGATGCACACCACTGATCTCAGTTTATTAGTAAAAGTATGAATCACTGCCTAAAAATAAAGCGTGGCTGTAATACAAGTCACCAAAATACACTCATATATTGGAGTCTTGTGCATCTGGCATCTGGTAATGCCTTTAACTAATTTCCGACAAAGTGAGAGTCAAAAATAATGTTTTAAAGGACTTTTGTAGTTTTTGTCATGTTAGAAAGCCCAAAACTCATGAAGAGGCCACTTGTAGCTCCACAGAGTCCAAGAGATAAATTCATTTCTATTTTGGTTTACTTCAGGAAAACACAAAGTAGAAACTCCTAACTCCAAGCTACTACAAGTCACTGACACTGAAGAAGATTTCATCATTACACCTCACAGCAGCATCAGAGGATCTGATCATCATGAGACAGATATTAAAGGAAGGTATGTATATAAGCACGCTGATGTGCTTTTCAGGATCATCGTGTCTCCAAGTGAAAGAAGGGTGTCAGGGTTTCACTTTAAGGGTTCTGGACATCAAAACATAACAACCACCATCTGGTGTTTACCAGGCTAAAATTTAATAAAACTAATCTTACGCACACAGATGATAAAACAATATTTATCAAGCCATTATCTTTTAAACAAAGATGATGCCAAAACGGAAATTACAATAATAAAAAAAAAAAGTAACCTCATGAATCAGCAGCTCTTGTTCTCAGACAATAATTCTGCACTCCATTCTAGGTTTAAAGCACTCATGCACACAACTTTCAAGGTCCACAACATTAAAGTCAGGTTGATGTTAGTCCCAATCTGATATTATCCTACAATTTATCTGTTAAAAATAGTGGGAGAAAAAAAAAGTAAACTCTAAATTAACCAAATAGCTTGCAAGTAGGGCCATGATAAAAGTAGGCTACTCTGACATTGAGGAGGTTGCATTCCTCCCGCATGACGGCCTGTTCTTCTTAGACGCAGTCTGTCTGCACTGGGACAGAAAAAGACCTTTAGGGCCTGGAGAAAAAATTTGAAAAATGTGGCAACGGCCGCTCACTCAGCCCCCACTTCACACAAATACTGGGCCACAGGGTGCGTGTGGTGTGTCGCGCTAAAGAAACAAAGTCAGATTCCCATCTTTAAAGGCCTCTAATCAGGGAGAACAAAGCAAAGTGATAGAAGTCTGTCTGATTTAAAGGGCGGAGAAGATAAACAAAGAGAGCGGGATTTAATTGAAAGAAAAAAAGTGGCGAAATAGCTGAGAGAAACAGATCAGAGGTGAGGGGATAAACGTAGGTGGGTGGAGAGGAGCGCAGACACTGGGTTCCACTTTATTATCATTTGCTGCATAGTGAGCATTCCATGTGTTCACCAGCTGGGCTAGACACACTCCAACACACAAACATGCAGGGTGGAGAAGTTGTTGGGACATGCCTAAAATTGTGGTTGTCATGGTGAAGGTTCGGTTCTCATGGCTGGGGCCCAGAATTTTCATGAAAGGGATTAAAAGTAAGACGCTCAGCAAATGAGAAGAGACAGGAGAAAACGGCTGTTAAATGGGGGCTGAAAATGAGAAAAGGGTACATTTTTATTCAAAAGCAGATTTAAAAGAGAAACTTCAAAATCTTCAGTTCAATTTTACATTTTCAGTTCAAAAATCCTTCTTTTTTCCCTCAAATAAGTGAAATGAGAGCTACTACACAACAATAGCAACACTCTTCAGGGTATAAGTTGCTACTGACGGAAGAAGTCTTGACATGAGTCAACTTCAGCAGACAGCGCAAGAGCACCAGGCTGCAAATACTGCATCCAGTGAGCTCAGCTGGCTCGTAGAAACATGCCAGAAAGAAAACCAAACAGAAAATGGCATAAAAGATTAAATTTGGATCTGCATAAATCAACTGAATTATTACTTCTAGCTGGGTAATTAGAGGACTTTGTCGGAAACAGAATGAGTATTTGCTGGAAGTTTAGAGCTCTGCAGACAATCACAAAACAAGAATATTCATATGTCAAGCACGTCAGAGCAGAAAAATCTGAGGACCGTATAGACAGAATTGGCACAAGGAGTCCAAGGCCTAACTTACACAGAAACTTAAATAAACAATTATTTGCTCATAATTGCAAAGATTCCCTGTCTTAAACTGACACATCCCTTCAATAATTAGGTTTCATGTGTATATAAACATGTACATGGGATGACGAAACTACAGCAACTCTTTCACTTTGGAATAAAACATGCATTTTGCTTGCCAAAAGTCAGGCTGAAAAGAGGAAAAGAGAAAAAACCCTTTACATTTGTAAACTATTAATTTCTGTAAATGTAAGCCACAGATATGTTTTTTATTTGTAACAACCTTTTTCAACCCTGAAAAACACTGGAAACTAAAAGAAAAGTATACAGACAGTAGCTGCTGTTTGAGAACTTAGCCTAAGTGGTGAACAAAAAAATAAAAAACTTCACTGTAGAGGAACAGATTGTCCAAGGCCACTTCGACATTGCAGCAAAAAAATAAAATATCTATTTTCTTCATATTTATCCATTGAGCAACTTTAATTCCAAACTTGACCAAACTTTTAGAAAAAGAAGAACTACAGAAACCTGGATTTTGAATTCCTTTGGATTTACTGTTCTGTCAAAGTCACAGTGAGGAAAAACTGGCATATTTTAGCTTTTTTCCCCACATAAAAGTTCTTCTGATATGTTTTTTTTTTTTTTAAATAAATCGGATTGCAAATTTTTTTAAGATTTATTGCAAGAATAAATCTGCGGTGCGCAATCTATTCAGTGACATTACTAAAGAAAACCCTGTTTAAACTTGTAATTTAAAAGTTCTATCTTTGCAAGCTAAATAACTGTTAAGCAAGTAGCGATTCTAACTGATTTTATGTGTTGATCCACTCTCTGTTTTTGTTTTGTCTATATTTCTAACCTTGTCATCTATGTTTTTAATGACTATTTACATTAATCTGTTGTAGATCCCATAAAAACGCTGAGATTGTTAGGAGTGGAAAATATAATATTTGATTTATTTTATACATAAATGGCAGATAAAGTCAAACAATCCATCCCACAGCGTGACACCTTCATCGTGTTTTACTAGCATGAGGTATATGAACTCACCATGAGAAAAACTGATCAATTAAGCTGCTTTACATCATACTGGCCGGTAAAATTAGAAGCGTTATCAAAACACTGGTTATATTTCTGAGTCAAACTTCAATCTGTCTAAACAGAAAGAAACAACAAAAGACAATATCTGCAGTTTGGAAGTGCCGTGGCCTTAGTGCTGGTATGTCATGGTTCAGTCAACTGGGTGAGGAAATGTCTGTTGTACTTATTGTGATTGGCCAGAACAACCTCCCCTTCTAATCCCCGTTAGACGATATCAGCGGGAGAGGCATTCCTCTGCTGGTACATCCACCTCCTGTTTTCCGCTTTCTCTAGATGCCTCATTTAGGCTCACATCCCTAAATTCCTGTCTTTTATTTTTCCCCTTTTCCAGTTTTTTTTACCTCGTCTGTCACTTCTTCCAGCTATCAACTTTCCAGGCTCTAAAGATTCTTCCCTTCCACTTCATTGCTCTCCATCTTGCCATTTCACCCTCCAAACATGGCCGTATTTGGGTTGATGAGAAAGGGCTGGAGTTGTGTTTGGGGCGGGTAGGTGGGTGAGAGGCACTGAGATTATCACCATAGCAGCACATTGAAACAGTCTGGCAATAAAGAGCGCGCTCACTTGTTTTTAACCCTTGTAAAGATGTAAAATAACTGCTGAGTCATGACTCTAATTTGGCAAGCTATGTAGTTTTGCTTAAAACTACTTCTAAAGTTCTTTGGGGTTCAACGTCTTTCCCAGGAACACTTGTCTGGGAGAAACTGGAATTAGCAAGAGCTACGTTAAGTTATCTGGTTCAACAAAAAATTAAGACGTTTTTGTTTGTTTGTTTGTTTTTGGATAATTTGAAATACACAATAAAATTGGCAGGTGAAACAATCTGGATTAGAGTAAATTACCTGGGTTAATATTATGTGATTGGTTCTTAAAGTCATAGTACATTCTATGGATGTTGCTCTGTTTGGGCTTTTTAAACCGAAATGTTCTCGGGCAAGACGCTTTAACAGATAATTAATAGCATCACTTAAAGTTTTTCCATTGTTTAAATTTGCTTGACTTAACTGTATTAAAAGGGAATGAAATAGCCACACTGCTCACAACAAGGAAAGCTTTTCATTAATTTAGAAACAGAAACAATCAATTTTGATATCACTATCCAAGGTGGAAAACAATATATAATATTTTAAAACCACTGATAGATGCCCATATCTTCATGACTTATATTTCTTCCTAAGCTAAAACCCACAACAACAGGGGATGTTTATTCCAATTCTATCTTCCATTAAATCTACGTTCAAGAAGCTAAATGACTGTGTGGAAATTATAAAAAGCGTTGAAGAAAAAATGGGCTTTTTCTAAATAGCAAATAGATTCTAAATAGATTCTTTAGAAGAATCCATTTAGAAGAATCCATTTAGGCCAGCACTGTTTCAGCGTCTTTGAATTTTGTCACTGTTAATTTTGTGTTGTTGACGTTACCACTGGACAAGCACAGAAGCAACTTTGACTGGAAACCCAAACCCAGGTAGATGCAGATTTGTTTGAAGGAGGAAAGAAAAAAAAGTCACTTTTTAATACATCTGGAGTGGCAGAGTTCCTTTAAACAATACCACGGATGAACAAATTAGTCAAAATTTACAGGGGATTCCAAAATTTAATTTAAATTTGCACATTAAGAAATCCCACTCTTTTTTGTAAAAAGAAGAAGTTTATTTCTGCTGGATAAACCTCTGCTCAGTTTATGAGAAAAAATAAAATAAAAAAACTGTAATTTATGAACTACTTGTTTCCATAGTTTAACTTGGTCTGAAATTAACTCTTTATTATATTAGTTAATATTAGCAGGAGGCAATACATTCATTTTGACATGTAACTGATACCACTGGCCCATTTCCTCAACTTTACCGACTCCCCTCCACAACGTGCGCTACCGTTACACCATATGCTTTTGCATTTACAGTCACCCTGTAATTGCCATTTGGCCACAGCTAAACTTAGACATGCTTTAAGCTAAGCAGGGTAGGAAATATTTTAAGGCGATGAAAAATTTACACAATATATTTCTTTTAATAATCTATCAGGCAATGTGAGAGTTCTTTGGTGTATCTGATGCTCAGATTACCAGAACCATGACTCTTGGTTTTGCGACTACTTATGATTTATGATGGTTATTCCGATTTCTTTCAAACTCAGAATGTAAGTGGAACAGGAAATGTAAACATAATACTCAATCATGCATAATCAAGTTTTTCATTTGAAGTTGGCTTTGTTTTATCTCATTTGATTATTTTAAACGCACAGCTCTTTGGTCAACAGCTGTTTTAAATGTGCTGTATAAATAAATTTGACTTGGACTTTAATTTTGTGGTGAATTTTATTAAAAACGTACGTGAAATTTCAGGAGAAAAAAAGGCAGTTATTCTTTAATTTGGAAAAAAGAAATTGCTTTTATTCATTAAACTCGTGTGGTTCCACAGATAAAACACTGTAGGGTTCTAGACCGCTGTATTATTCATGAACACCCTAATTTTTCTCACATCACATTAACGGAGCCGACACGGTGCACGCAGCACTTATATAGTACACATCTGGTTTCTGCGGACTTCTCAGCCCTCGGCGATGACGTAGCAGCAAAGAAGAGGGGCTGAAGGAGCCGCTCCATCTGTTTCTGCTGAAATTCCAGTTTTTCTGAGTGTGAGACAGGATCTGCGGTGGTGATGATGCAGAGCCAAGATGGAGGAACAGAGGGGACGGAGCACACATCTGTTTCTGCTCAGCGAGCGGCACAGTTCTGAGGAAAAGGGCCCGTGGAGCTGGCCTTACGGGGGAATGGACACTGTGAGAGCCAAGGCAGGCTGCTGCCTTCCTGGCACCAGGGCGATAGCCACACACACGGAGAAAGAGAGGGCATCAAGGGCAAAGCATAGGCGGCTGTGTGTGTCTGTATGCATGTGTGTGTGTGTGGGGGTGTGTGTGTGTGTGTGTGGTATTTTGGGTTGGACTGCGCTCGAATATGTCGGGCCAAGCTGCAACTTTGTCAGAATATTTGCAGTCTTTAACTCTCTGTCTCCCTCGCTCCCTCTTCTCATCTCTTTTTCCTCACTGCTGAAGGAGTTTCAGATCTATGTCTTGTTTCTATTTCCAGTGCTTCCACTGCCCTCCTGTCTCACCTCATCCACCTCTAAAATCTTACATTCCTCCCCTCTCTCTGTTTGCTTCCTATCCTTTGGACCCTCGTGCTCTGATTGTTTTACAGGAAACCCAGTCACGAGGTGTTTGCGTGTGTGTGTGGGGGTGTGTGTGTTAACGTGTGGCTTGTGTCGTACATCTAGCTGAGTCAGCCTGATCGCCGGAGCTATACTGAGAACCCGATAGACCAGACCAGACAGCTGATGACATGATGACATGCTCCTGTCTGTCTTATATGCTGTTGTTGTTGAAGCACCAGAGTGTGGGCATCATGAAGCTATGAAACTTTCAGTCTGAGAATTGAATTTAGCTTTCTTATATAACAGCTTCTGTGTGTCAGAAGATGCTTAGTGTCCCTCTAATTCTGTTAAGTCAAAAATATTTCTTCTAAGGTATGTTGGTATTTTGAATCAGTACACCTCCAAACTCCTGCACATGCAATATTTTAAATATAAGTGTGTATATTTAAACAATGGGGCAGTAAACTGCATGAGAAGCTTTAATTGTGTGTTAAAGTGTCTTGCAGGAGAACAAAAAGCCTGAACAAAGAAATATTACAGGTAACCTTGATTATCCCCAGAAATTGCAATGACTTTTAGAATCATTCACATGAAAGCAACCCAGGAAACTTAATGTCATGAATTTATCTTTTTCTAACATCTAATTCATCCAATTCAACAACTGTGAAGCATCACTGAGCTCCTGCTTTGAGTGGACTGGCATGGCTGTTTGGTACTACGTCCACTAGAGGGCAGGTCTGAGTTAGCCTCCGAATTCAAAGGTAAGTTTCAGACAATGGCAAACATGGAGACAGTGGAGGAAATTGTGAATAAAATTGAAATAAAGTTAATTACAATAAATAGATTGTGGCAAAGAGAAGTGTCACCATTTCTGTCACTAAAGTCTGCTTCTTTTTTGTACTTTTTGCTCATCACACATGAGCTTTGCTGGGCCACACTGCCCCCACGGTTACCGTATGCATCCGCCAGCTCCCTCATGACTCACTAAAATCCACACAGATAAATACAACTGTTCATATTTAATGTTGAGCATAACATTTTTCTGCACATAATTTGAGCTAAGCAGGGTAGACTTTTCCTCTTGAGTTGACCCCACACATTGGAGACCTATCCATAAAGTTTATGGGTATAACAACTTTTAAGAAGAGTTTGACGAGTAGAAATGAAAAGTCAATTCATTTTTGTCTCTTCAAGTTTTTCTATCATCACCTCCTCAGATGTCCCTGTGTGTTGTAAGGGGCACGTAAAGTGGTACATACCGTTCTTTTTATTAACAAAACCTTAAAAAAACAAAGTGTGTGAGGGCGGGTATGTCCCTCGGTTTCTTTGCACATGCGTATGTGGGTGATAGTGCTGAACTGCGGTGTCTGAATCACGGAGCTCAAAGGTTCCCTTCATCCCATGCAGGACTCTACAGGTATGTGACACCCCCTTTCCCCTCCATCTCTCCTACCCCTCTCTCGCCCACCAACAAGGCCAGTATTGTGGCGGCGGTAAAACGATAGCGCTGAGGGACGGGTTCAGCTATGTGGTTGCCCAGACAACCCTTCTTCCCCACCTTCTCACCTCAGTCTCCATCACCATCCTAACCCCCAGACCTTTTCAGCATGCTGATCCTGCTTTTATTTTTCATCTCACTGAGTTTTTTGGAGGTTTTATGACAGGAAAAAAAAAGACAGGAAGACAGAAGAAGTAAAATCCATCTTTTTTGCTTGAATGCGAAAGGGGCAGTAAGATTGCAAGAAATCCAAGTCAGTGAAATAAAAAAGGAAAATTTAAAAAGAAAATCCATAATTCTTCCAGAAAGAGATATGTGGCAATTTGGTAGTACGGTTATATTTCAGTTTAGAAAATAAAGAGGCTCTATTGTGATGTTCTTTAGGATCTCTGTAGACAGATGTGTCATTTTAGGATTTGGCATGCTTGATCTTGTTTCATCAGTGTGCCACTTTGTCTCACTGCTTTGACTCTCTGCCTTGTCTCCTACCTTGTGTGTGTGTCTCTGGCTCACTGTTTCGTGGACTGCAACGGTGTCGTCTTTCTGGCTTCTTGCCCCCTGGACTGCTGGCTCCACCCCCTGACCCCACTGACCCAAGCGATGGGGCGTGTGATTTGTTACTGCATCACAAACAAAATGAAATGACTAAATTAAATTTTCACGCAGATATATTAAAAAAAGAAGGTTATTTTGGACAAACAATTCTCAAATGTTCAATTCATTATTAAACATTTGAAGCAGAAAAATTCCTGTATGTCACTAAAAAAGTTTTTTTTTTTTTTTTTTATTTAACACAAACCTTGATAAAATTTTTCCCATCAGTGGAAAAAAAATTGACATTATATTCAGTTAGTGAATGTCTTCAGTTCACGCTACAGAAACGTTATAATCAGAGATCCACAAGTGATTTCTGGGTAAGGTCCAAATTTCAGAACAACTGAATCGCAAATTAAATTTGCTTACAACTTACAAGCAAAACCAAGTGAACTTTAATGTCTATAACTGTTTAGTTGTGACCCTAATCTGCTGTAATTTCTGACAGTAAAACGAGCACTCAGATTTTAAATTTGGCTTGCCCCACAATGGTTTTGTTGATGTGGAATATTTACCATTTGTGCACCAATAATGTTCACAATTATGCCTTTGTTTTGTTATTGTGTTTTGTTTTGTTTTTTTCTTTAGAGTGATCTCTGGACCAGACCAGAGTCCAACCTTTGAGAAAGGTTACTATAGAATAAGTTTCTTCACTTAAGGAAATAATAAACCAAGTTATTTGCTGAATAGTTAGCATTTGCTAGTGCTAGCAATGCTTAAAATACCTACTTTGTCCAAAGAATTGCTCCCAGTGGCAATACAAAAATAACCAAAACAAAACTTCAGACATCTCTTTAGCCAAAATGTTGAGTTTGTGCTGCTGGGACCAAAGTTGGGTAGTTTATTTACCTAATAAATAACGTTAGTTAGTGCCAGCTATGTTTAACATCCACACATTAAATTAGTCATAAAGTTAATAAACCAACAAATATGTCAGGTTTATGTTGTTGGGGCAGAATTTTCTTAGTTTTAGAAACATTGAGTAAAAAAATTATGATTCAGTCTTTTGAGTTAGAGAAGGAATTACAAAGACCCCAACACATCACACAACAACCTGAACAAACTTCACTGAATCCATTCTACAATGTGAAATACTAATCTAGTAAAGTAATCCTGCCTAAAGCTAAGGTAAGTGGGACGTGTTAATTTCTTTGCTTTACACCAAAGAATGAGTTCTGCTTTAGCTTTTTCTCTGAAATTTTAACGTTTGGAGTTGGGAAATACTTCACACATGAGTGGAGAGTCTTCTTGCGGTAAGTTGGGAAAACAGTAAAATTTGCTCTATGTTTTGGTGCAAAGTACTATTAACAGTACAAGCCAATCACACAATATTTCTCTTCATTTTATGGACAGAAACACTAAAGAAACATGATCACAATTACAATATTTTACTGAAATACATGGGACACTGCTTTAATGAGATGCAAACAATCAGAACAGCAAAAAGAAAATTAGTTTTTATTCTATTGATGTAGGGAAGCCATATTCGACATAAAACTCAAAGTTGCCTGCCGAGCTTCAATTTTCCCATTCAGCTTTTGGACATTCTTGTTATTTTACCAATAGGTGACTTTGGAATGTGACTTCTAAGTACTTTATACGTTTTTCTATGAAAAACTGTGTTTTTGCTATCGACTGCGATAGCAGAAACAAGAAAATAAAACTAAACCGCCCCATCTTATTAAGTATTCATGTTTTAAACCCATAGAAGAAGCATGATTACCTGTATCCGTTGTGTGCTGGCCCAAGACTGCCCTTATAGAGATTAGAAGGGGGAGAATTGAGTCGATTCTGTCGCTCTAGTCTCTGTTCCTTTATCTTTTTAGGCTGTGGCTTGGTGTACGTCTCTTCTCTGCCGATGTAGTTGGACATCCCATAAACTGGGATGATCTCTGAAAGGAGAGAAGACACTAAAAATTTGGTGAAATTGATCATTTATATCTTATGATGATTGATTGCATAATTCATCATTTGAATCAAAAATCTCTGGTATTCAGGAGGTGGGTGCGGTTCCAGTCTGAGAGCGAGTACCTGGATCGCCGTACATTGGGGGAAGGTGGTGCTGGTAGTACTGGTGAGGCGGCAGCTCGCCCGGGCTGACAGGGGGATAGAAAGAGTGAGAGTTGGGAATAAAGTGGGGGTGAGCCAGGTATGGGGGGAGGTGGTGCGTGGGGGACAGAGCCGGAGAGTAAGAGGGAGGGTAGCACTCTGGAGACTGGGGGGTCACCACCACTCGGCGAACCCCTGTGGTATCCTCCAGCACCTGTGAAAATGGACAGGAAAAAAAAATACAGTAAATGTTTGTCTGTTTTTCCAATTTCACACATTATAATAAGACAGAGTATTTTATATGCATTCTGACACACACAAAAATGAGAGATGTATTCACTGGGCCTAGTAAAAATAATCATAACCTTTAAACCAACCCAAATTTCAATGTATTTTTCTGGGATTTTATTTAATAGGTGGATGCAAAGTTGTGCATAAAATAAAAATGGAGATAAAAGAATAAGTCCATGAAATACATATATAATTATCAAATTGATAAATAGTTAAATAGATACATAAATAAATAAGTAAAACTGTGATTGATAAAAAAAAGTATTTCTATTAAAAAATACTTTATTTATATTTTTTATTTTTATTTCATGGAGAAATGTATTCACCTAATAAAGTATTTGATAGCAACATTAATTAATTTGTTTAATTTTTTATGTAATGAGTCAATATTTATTAGTAAACAGCAAACCAGATGATATTTTTTAGACGTGGAAGTCGAATAAATTAATATAAATAACTGACAGAATGCACACTGGTCATTAACCATGAGGTTCAATATCCTCCTTAAATTAGTGCAGATTCCCTACATGTATTCGCTTTTACATTCATGAACTGGAACGAATGGACACCCACACACACAAACACAGGCACACACATTCCAACCATTCAGTCTTCCACAGGCTTGCATTCCAAGGAAGGAGCAAACACACACTCCCTGCAGAGAGGGGAAGCAATCTCAAGTCCCTAACAACAACACACAGACAGAGACACACCAAATACTACCCCAAAAAAGCTTTCACACAAACAGAGCAGCAACATATTGTCAAAATGCAACCGACAGAGGGAACAAAAGGGCGTCCATAAAGAAAAGGAGAGTAGGGCCATGTCTACCTCTCATCCTCTGCTCTACTGAGGAGCAGAAAAACAAGAGTGTTTACAAGAAAGTCAGGGCAAAGTCTCTGTGTAAGTACATGTGGAGGTGGCCTACATAACATGTGCTTTTTATTAGCATGAACTCGCAAATACAAATACACCTGCAAACAGGCTCATCTGCACACAACCGCCATCTCTCTGCAAGCAATAGTCATAATCAGCACATGTTGACGGCAAAATCTTGACGCAGCTCATCTGCTCACTACTTCTAACCAACGAAGGGGGTTTTATTATTATTATTATTATTATTATTCAGCCAACCCCTTTTCCACTCAACTCCAAAAAAAAAACAAAAACTGCCCACCGACGGCCTGTCTGGCCTCTCAGGCTTGTTTATGTAAGAGTGACAGCGTTTCCCGCTCGTACTTGGCTAGCTCCCTACAAACACACACCCACACACACACACCCCCCACGCACGCACACACACAAACACACACCCACGATGTGCCAATGACCTGACTTCCATTGGCGTAGAAGCGCAATCTCAACACAAACACGGCACCAATGCATTCATAGCACTCTACTTGTGAGAACCATCTGACTTGTTTTGCATACCCCTCTCCCTTCTCCTTTTTTTCTATCATTTAATGGAAAACACAGACACAACTGCGTACAAGTGACTCAAAAAGCAAAACGACCCTCACATCCTGAATTCAGCACATTCCTGTAGTGTTGAGGGGAGGACGGTACCCTGGTTGCTTGTGTGCTTTTACACTTCGACTAAGCAGATAAGTGCAATGCCTGGTATTTGAGTAGTGTGTGTGGTTTGAGCACGAGTTGTGGAAATCTTTCTTTAACTAATGCTTCTCATTCTTGAATGATGGCTCCCAGATCCTCTGAGTTCTGCAGAAATTTCCCAAGAAACAATCTGCCTTCGAGAGGTTCCTTTGCGCACTTTGTTTTTTAGCTTTAGACTGTTTTGGTTTTTGTGGCTCAAAAATGGCATGAAAAGTGAGAAATCTGTAAGTAAACACCCTGAGGGAAGAATTTTCCTGAACCAGAGGAGAGCTTATGAGCTTCCTGCACAATGCACAAATTGTATTGGAGCTTTCTTCCTACTACTGCAACATCGAGTATGAAACACATGTGGGTAATAGCCCCTGAGTGGCTTGCTTGGTTTGATCTAAACAAAGAATAAGTAGCTGCATTGCACTTTAATTGAAGACTGATTATCTGTGATTAAAAAAAGGAAAGCAACATTTATTCTTACCACTTATGAAATAATCCAACATCTTGATCATTAAAATGTGCAAAAATTTGATACACAGACACAGACATAAAGTAAACGTTGACGGCTATTGTTTCTTTAGTTTAGCACCGTGACAGTCCATGTTTTGAGACTTCTCAGCAACCAAATTTGTCTCATGAAATAAAGAGAAACAGGAAGTAGTGTTCCTTCAGTCCACTAGCTAAGTGGGGATATTACTCTAACTTCCATAAAGCCAAAGAAAAACTGGCGAGCTGCCACACTTTCTGTGGCGTCTCATTCAAAGAAAGGCTATGACGGAAGGTTCAAGTACTTTTGAACTTCTTGTGTCTAAGAGGTATTGAATTATAATCATGCCTAAAATATTAATACGCCATGCAGATTTAGATTTATTTTTATTTAACCGAGCACTTTATTTCTAGCAGGAAATGACACAGACATTTCTCAAAGAAAAATATTTATATCAAAATATATCAGTTTTGAAGCAACTGGTTCTTGTTTACTTTGTATTAACCGTACTCGTCGTTATAAACAACAGACAAGCTTCACTGCTACGACAGCAATCAAACCCTTCTCATAATTGCTGACCAGGTTCCTGCATGTCTCCACTGCTATTTTTGAAGTCTAATCTTTGGTGATGATGAGCTCCAAGTCTTTGAGTTTGGAATGCTTTATTACGATCATCCTAATCTTATAATCCCTGCATAGAATTATTAGATTCAAGACAGGACTGCAGCTGGGTCACTGAATTTTTTTTTAATTATTATTTCCATTCAGAAGAAGCATGTTGGTTAGAGTGAAAGATTACTTTCAACCAAAATTTGACAGAGGTAAAATCTTTCTTTCCAATGTTTCTTTTTTCTATTTACAAGCAGTGGAGACTTCTTCAGTGCAGCGCTCTGCAGCGTTTGCATTGAAGAAGTCTCCACCACTTCTTCAATGCAAAAGCTGCAGAGCGTCAGGTCGGCTCTGTCAACATCAGGGGAAACTGAAGAACTGCTTCCCTCCTTACTTCAAAAATAGGGGCTAAAACACTGATATAAGAGGATATCAAAAGAAGCAGGCCTGAAGCACACATTCACTTCCCTCTTAACAAGTCAATTTTATAGATTTTGAGCTTACAATAAATATCAAGGCATTGCATAATGTCTATTTATATCGTGGGGCATTGTGGTCCATGGTAAAGCAGGTGTAATAAAATTGTGCCACTGGCATTAAAAGTGACCTAGATTACATGAAAAGTTGGTGCATCAGCTAAAATCTGTTATGTCTGCTAACGTATAGAAAAAACAAAATCTGAAACAGTCTATCTTTAAACTTCTCAAAGGAGGTCCCTATTTTGTGGTGGAATATATTATCCATCTATAAGATATTCCACTGAACACTTATAGGGACACTGGAAAACTAGAGGGAAGGACGGGAAATAGGTTTCACACTAATGTGTGCATGTGCTCCATAACGTCTAACTTAAAGGAACGAATTAACTCAAGTTCTGCAGAAGCCTGTTAATGACGCATTAATTCAAAACACATGTCAAGAAGGGAAAAACATCTAAAACATGCAGCACAATGTACCCCAAGGACAAAGATTAGGAAACACTGTTCTGGAGAGAAATGAAAACCCGTAAAGATGCAAATGGAGAGAAAAAGAGTGGTCTCTGCTGCACGCCAGCGATATTTCTAAAGATAGTATGTGGCATGTGTGTGTTTTAAATTTCCACTAATAAATGAGAGATGCAGATGAGATGCTGAGTGTCACACACTGCAAAGATTTTAAAACCTACTGACAAAGGAAAAGCAGCTGAGATGTATGTTGGTTGATGACATCACAAGAGGTATAAGAGTTAATCTGACATTTGTGGACGAACATCTTGTTACCCATTTTGACACATAACTAAAAGTTGCGTTTGAGTTAGGTTCAACCTGTTCTTTAAGTGACCATATATATTTAATGTGAGTTCGATTTATTTTACAAAAACAAAGTCTGGCTAGTAACTTTTTTTTTTTTCCAGTGAGGGGAAAAACATGACAACCAGCCTACCTGTGAGATGTAACCTGGGGGTACGTGTATTGGGGGGATTGACCCATTCGGGGACATCATGGGAACCTCAGCAGGACCTGCAAGGGGGAACAACAAGTATTTACTTAACCAGTAAAGTTAAAGCAAATTCTCATTTACATTTGTTAATTTGCAGAACACATGCAAGGACACAAACACGGCTTCACACAGAGAGCGGGGCAGACCACCAATGAGAAAACCACATTTGCTTCAAGAGTGCCTCTAAGTGCAATGACATTATTAATTATATTACCAATGCAGTAACATTGTGCCATTTTACAGTGCTTTGCTAAGGTTTTCATTCCTCTTGGAATGTTTAACTTTATTTTTTGCCCAATCTTCTTTACAGAACAGCTTGTGCTCGCTTAAATTGGATGGTAAGCACCTTGGGACATCTCTTTCGTCAAGTCTTGCAATAAATTCTTGATTGAATTATGGTCTGGACTTTAGAACATTTAAAGACATATATATTATGTAATGTGAATCAAGTCCAACACATTTTGGACTTGTATTTAACACCATCCGTCTTTCCATTAATTCTGAGCAGCTTCTTTTTCCCCGAAGAAAATGGATCTTCACACTGAGGCGTGGCCACCACCACACATCCAGCACTTTATTTTATGTTATTTTAAGTTTAAAAAGTAAGTTTATCTGTAATTTTGTATTTCTCTTCACAATTTGTGACTGTGACGTTACAAAACAAGACCAAGTAAAAGTTTTTTGACATCTTCGGTAGAAACGGCAGCATTATTTTACGAGACAAACACAGGGTTACACACTTTCCCTTTAAGATAAAATTTTAATCTTTCCCATGAAAGCGAAGCACAAATATTCTAAATAGAATTAGCAGACTAAAAAATTGATGTTGACTTTTCCACTGTCTGTATCTCCCTTCTCCAAAAAACCTCCCCATCTCTCTCCTTCTCTGCCTTTCCGTGATGGAGGTCTGCGGCTGTTAAAGTCATCGGGACCCCTCGGGGACAGCTGGAAGCAGACCTGGCCTTAGAATAAATCACCCAGCGGAGGAGCACATGCAGAGGAGGCCCTGGCTGACTACAAACACTCAAGCACAAGCATGAAAATACGATAAATATTTTCTGCCCGAGTAGACACGTGTTAAAGGATTTCCACCACCTGATCTAATTTATAGGGTATTTAAAATAAAAAAAAGTACACAAAAGATCTGTTGAGTCTAAACTCTTGTGAAGAAAAGCTACGATATGAAGAGTTTTAGAAATGTATTTAGATGAAGTGACTGCCACAAACTTCTCCCATGGTCCTTTACTCATTTCCTCCCAAGTGACTCCAACACCTCAGTTACATCAGTTATTGCTCTTACTCACTCGATCCTACGTTCAATCCCATTTTTTTTAACCACTACTATGTGAATATCCCTCTTTTACTTCAGCTATTACTCACATCCGTCATCCCCTCACTTCATTCCTCCTGTAATTCATCTTTTCCACATTCCCCCCTTGATGGTCGTCTTCTTTCCTCCTCCCTTTCCGCCAGTGTCCCCGCTCCCTGCTTTTCCCTTCCCTTCCCTTCCCGACCGCACGAACAGGTAACGGTGCAGTAAACACCCATGCAAACACAACCTGAGTAAAGTCTGCAGTGTGGGCCAGCGCTGGGTGCAGTGAGTAGGTTGCAGGTAGTCAGAGACTAGCCTCATTCAGTGCCGTCTGCTTCCTTACCGTGGGGAGCAGGACTGGATATGAAAGTGCTCATTGAGAAGAAGGTCATAGCAGAGGGAGAGCACACACAGCGCGCACTCACACACACGCAGTCCCTCCAAACCGCTTTCCATTGCTGCTCACAACACACTTTCCCCATTGCTCACACATACTCTCACAGTTACCGTCTCTCAGACACACATTCTTAGCAAACAGACGTATGTTTAGACAGTCTCTCCTGCCTCCATGCTCTTCACTCAGCAAACAGCAGCATTCCTCAGTTCATGCACACACAGACACACACACACGCACACAGACGTATATATACACTCACAGAAAAATCCCATCTTTGGCCCCCAGGACTGGACCCAGCAAGCCTAACTACTCCCCCCACCCCACTAACCCATCCCTAAAGTACAAGACACTCTTTGTCCCACTACTCCTCATACACTGCTGTAAGCCGCACAATATTGAGACTTGTGTTTAGAAAAGCTCAGCAGAGTTGTACTGCGTGTGTGCTGTGTGTGCAGGCGTGCATGTGCGAGGGATCTAGCGTGTGCGATAACGTCACCTTCGGGGTCTCGTCTCCAGCTTTACCCACTAAAGCACCACAAATAAAGTGGTGGCTTCCTCTGCTTAATCCTGCTGGAATCCCAGACAACAGAGTTCCACCACCTCCCCCCCACTCCCACTCCCACTTCCCACTCATCTGCCATCTGTTGCTTCTTCTACTTCCGACTGCTGGAGCAGTTAGGACAGAGGATGAGGATGAGGTCTGGTGATACGTGTGGCACAATGTAATGTGAAATTGTCTGGACAGCAGCATTTGCAATCTGACCATTCTAGGACATATGCAACACCTTGCAAACTCATTCACACCACTTGAAGTTTTTGGGATTTTGTCCCATTACAACCACAAACTGCACCACAAAAAAAATAAAAAAATCAACCAATTGTAAGACTTCTAGCTTTTCAGCATATAATCTCAAGAATCAGGTTTTCCTATCAGAGGAGGCAAAATGCCAAGTGCTATCAGGTCATGCTCTCAATGTGGTGTGGAAATTCGTACTGATGGAGGAAGACAATGTTTTGATATCATACAAATATGGGACAGTAAAATATGTGAATTTTTATATAGATCAGTAGTTTTATTGTACAAATATTTTAAAGAATATTACTGATTGAGAAACAAAATCTCAAATAACATCAGAAAAAGTCTTGGTACGCAATGTACGCTGGAAAAAATTTCCAGTACCCAAAGAGGTAAACTTTAGAAGTGCTGGTTCTGCGTACTGATGCATACTAGCCCTGTTAAAGTACTGGGACAAGACTGTTTTCTGTATCAGTAAGGTGCTTAGAGTCAGAGGAAGCTGTTGGAAGCTATTTAAAGGAAGGAAAATACATGTCTAGACAAGTCAGTGGTCCATCCAGACTTCGAAGAGAAAGATTGACGAAGAAGGACGCTTCCAACAGATAGCAGGAAGCATCTGCTATCTGCCAAAGACATTATAGCTTTATTTAATGCTTTAGAGCATTTTACCTCAGTCTAACATGTTGGATTGGAACATGCTGGCAACTAAGTGGAAATAAAAGAGTTCAAGTAAAGACCTATGTTCCCTAGGAGATACTGCTGTTTTTGTGCAAGCTGTGTTGGTTGTGTTAATCACTAATGCAGGATTCTGTGGCCAGTTTAAAATTGTATCTGTTATTTTTCGGAAAATAATATTAAGGTAAGGTACGTAAGGTAAGGTAAGATAAGGCGAGTAAGGTAATTTTATTTATATAGCACAATTTCAGCAACAAGACAATTCAAAGCACTTAAAATTAAGATATTCTTCTACAAGGACTCCTGTCTCACAAAACAGGATGCTGCCTGCACTCATATATATCCCGATATTTCTTAAAGAGAAATTGTAATCAGCTACAACAGCAATTTGCAAGTCAAAACTTCATAAGTTAAATTTCAGAATCTCTGATTTTACGTGATCAACACAAAGTAGTCAGTCCCCATTTTTTTTTATACCTTTGAAGAGCTTGCATTTTGATCAACCTCAGCCTAAAGCAATCTTTATCTGTTGTCCTTCGGTGAAGTCTATTGGTCTAGACATTAACGTTGACCAACATTCAGGGAAGGTGAGAAAGATTGTTTCTAAGTAAAAAACATTTGGAATCACTTTGAAAATCTTGAAAAAGACTCATCAGACTCGACAGACATGGTAAGTTTCAATTTAGTTTCAATACAGTCAGGATTCACAATAAAAGTCAAATGTTGAATGTTAAAGTTTATGACAATACAAAGTGTTGTGATGTTTAGGCTTATTCCATTTCTATCACATCAGCAATAGGAATTCAATACCGACCATTGAGCACAGTGGTGGAGGTGTAATGATTTGGGCTTGATTCACGGGAACAGAACCTGGGCGCCTTAATGGAGCCTCTGTGTGCTGAAGATTGTAGTGTCAAAATGTGAGGTCGTGTGTCCGACAGCTAAAGCACGGCCGAAACTGGATTATGAAAGAAAGCAGAAAGTCTACAACTAAATTGATTAAGAAGGCAAGACTTAAGATGCTGCCATGGCCCAGTCAAAATCCCAAATCACAAACCTCGCTAAAATAAAAGCAAGTTGTAGAAAAAAAAAAAAACTTCATCAGAATTCCTTTACAAAGATGTGAGAGGTTAATAAAGTCAAAAAGAATCTCACTGCAGAGAGTTAGTGTTGCTTGAGTTCATTCTGCAAGTTATTGAATCTTAATGTGTACTTAGTTTTTTCAGCCATAGCTGAATGACATGATATAAACAGTTTTATTTCCCAACATGAGTCACTGTCCTAAGAGAAGCGAAAGACCAGAAAAATGGCAAGAAGAATAGCTTAGCATTTTTTGTTTGGTGTCAAAAAAAAAAAAGACAGAAACAGTAAATCTCAGGGTGGAGCAGAGGAAACAGGTGTTTCCTCAGGTGTTTTATGGGAGGCTACTCTGAAACTGTAAAGCATAGAAGTTTTCTTTTTTGTCAGCAAAACAGAAAATTATGTGTTGCAGCAAAAGTGCTCCATTTTCCTGGTAAAAGATAACTGAGCATGTCTCTTACAGTGCTAATAAATTATGCTGGAGTTTCACCTCTGAATGTTTGACCTGTGTTTCTAAAAGTTTACACGAGAAATAAACACCTGACTCTACGGTAAACAACCCGCCTCACGCTTTGCCACACACAGGCATAAACACACAAACTCACAGCTACGCTGCTCCTGAACTGGCCCATCCACAAAAAAATAAGGGCCAGCCAAAGAGACCAGCTTGTGATTCTGTCCAGCTGCCCATACATCCATCCGTACGCAGAGAGGGAGACAGAGACAGAGAGGAGATGATGCAACAGTTCAGATGTTTCTCATGATGCAGCTGTCAAAGACAGCTGTGTTAGGGCCCCAAGAAAACAAAACACACCATCAAACCCAGAAAGAGTGGCCACACACACACACCCTATTACTTACATCCCTAAAAATGCAAAAACGCAGGCATTCATCCTCATCTATAGATCCGTCAAGACCGCTGTAAATTTAGGTCAACTGCGTGAATCGCTGCTCCAGTGGCGCACCAAAAAAGAGAAGCGCTTTCTTTCTTGCTTGCTTGCTTGTTTGCTTTCTTTCCTTCTTTCTGATCATTCCCCTCATCCATGCACATGTGGTCAACACATTGGAAGGAAACACAAACCCTCCTGGGAAAGCATGTGTGAGCGTTTGTATGTGCGGGGCATTGGTATCCAACCCACAGAGCCTGTTAGCCAGCTGACCTACATACACACCAACTTGACTTTAAATGATTTCCCAACAGAGTAAAAAGGAATTAAAATACCGATTCATATGAGTTTTAACCGTTAATTGATTTCTGTGTGCACTATCCGTACGTGCGTGCGTGTGTGCATGTGTGTGTGTCTGGGTCAGTTGTGACGTGGCGTTGCCTGGAAGTTATGTAAGCATAAGCAGGGTAATGTTATCTGTCCTTGGAGCTCTGAGAGCAAGACACTCCCACGACAATTTCCTCTACAGTCAGGCCAACACACACACACACATAAGTATGGTACCACTCCATATAGGCCATTCTCTTTAGAGTGTATGGTTGCATTTCAGATGAATGCCTTAAACAAACATATTTCAGCATCATTTAAGTGATTACGAGGTGGAGCACGATGGAAAGTCCGAGACAGAAAAGGAAGCAAATAAAAAGGAGAGATAATGTGGTTAAGCAGGAAATGTGGGAGACAACTTAAAAATAGCACAGAGTGCTATATATACACACACAGCTTGTGCTGCATGTCGCGTGGGCAAAGAAACACACATCACACCGCCCAGAAGTTAATCTCCAGTGAGTCAAACCCCCATCCCCCCCACCTCCTAAGCAGGGTGGGGCTTGGTGATCGAGGAGGAAGTATAGTCTTCCTGCACCACCCTGCCTTCAGTCCATTATTCTCATGGCACCAATACGCTGCAGAATGATGCACAATTAGGTTCATATCAGCCCACATGCACGGAAACGGATTCTGAAACTGCAGGAAAATTTCCGTAATACCATTTCTGCAGTTCGAATTCTGTTCGATTGGATGCCAGAGAAACATTTCCTCTGGCTGTTCCCTCCTTTTGCTGCACACTGCTGGTTAGCTGGCTGAAATGAGGCGGAAGCCTTTTTTTCCCTCACTTCCAACAAACACAAATTCAACTCTTTGTTAACAATTTCTACTTGCGTATAATATGAACAATCGAGGTGGGAATACTACAAAAGCCCCACCCATCACTTTTAAAACAGGTAATGTTTTAAAAGTGCTGATTTACGCAGCATGTCATAAAAACTTGTCATATTTTGCCATAAGAATTAGACACATATAGACCAGGCACAGGCTGTTTGACAGAATTAAGTTATACCAAGGTTTTAAACAAATTTTAAGAACTTAGTCCTTCTAATTTGAAGACTGAGAAGAGTGTTGAGTTTTTTGTGGCTTTGTGAGGCACAGAGTAGTGCACCCACATATTGCTGTGCACTGCTGATCAGCTGGGAGAGAACTAAAAGCCTGTTTAATTCAGTTGTTTTAGCTATAGACAACACTATAACTGTAATAATTAAGCTTACTGTAAGAATCTAAGACAGGCCAATACCTATTGAGGACTAACATATCATATTTTCAATGTTACAAACAAGAGACTTACATATCACATGTACCTAAATCTGAAGTTGTGTTTTATTCAACAGTTATTTGAGCGGGCTGGTCAAGCTTAAAGATCGCAGAGCTTAAAAACCGGTTTTTATTGTGTGTGTGTGTCTATGCAGGTATGTGTAAACACATTCCTTGAGATGAGTGAGCCGCTCCACTATAAGCCTCTAAGCTCAAAATTCATAACAGTGCCTCAAGGAAATCAGCAGAAAGCCTTATCAGTCAAGCCAGCTGACGAAGTTATAAACTGTATGATGACATCGTCAGCATGTGACATCAGCATGACACAAGAAAGTGTTTGCTGAGTGTGGCTTGTAGAAATCAGATGTGTTTTCCTGGCATCTGGCTCTGCCTTTTATGTACAGAAGATAAAAAAAAGTGAAGTAATGACTTGATAAAAACAATATAATACAATAAATATGAGTAGATGCAAGACTGCTACACTGAGCTATGTGCTGCAGGTTCTCAGAGATAAAAATCTCAAGCCACAAAAACATCTATTAGGTTTAAAATAAAGTCAAAGTTCCATTTTTGTCTTAATTTAACAAAAATATGAACAGCATTTAGCAACTTTATAATTCAGCTATGTAGTGATATATGAAACCAACTGATCCAAAATTATATGTAATAAAATACCAGAGCCCCAGAGATTTATGTATATTCATAATTTTGAAACATTTGTGCAAGAACACCCATTATTTTTCAAAAATGGTGTGTCTTCTATACCACAAGGTGCATGTTTTATTATTTCGCTGTCCTTTTTTTACATTTATTGCTCTCTCAACAGGTCTTCTACTTTATGTTCTTAATTTATTGTCCATCCATCGGTCCACTGTCTAAAACGCTTATCCCTAGTGGGGTCACCAGGGGTGCTGGTGCCAATCTCCAGGGGTCAGCAGGCAAGAGGCAGGGTACACCATAGATCGGTCACCAGTCCACCGCAGAGCTAATTTATTATACTGTATACCATGTGATATTCGGTGTTCACTGTCTAGTAACTGCAGCTCTATATTAAAGCTTTGAAACGTTACTCAGCTGTCCCCTTTAAAAGTGTCCCAGGCAGGAATATTCTGTTGGCCTCTATAATTCTTGCTTTACATTTTCTATTTTATTGTTAAAAAAATAAGACAATGTTTAAGCTTCGACATCTTCAAATGAAGGCAATTAGAATCTTTTCAGGGTTTCTTTTAGTCCCTTTTCAATATTAACTAAAATTTACTAAAACTGCTATATTTACATAACACATGATTTGATTCATGATGTCATTTAAATTCATAACAGAGGAAAAGGAGAACATTGCCATTCTGAAAGTAAAAATTTCAAGAAATAGAAGACTTGTTTTTGAGTGGGTCTGTAACTTCTGTGCAACCATTTATATATTTCTTTTCAATTTAATGTCCAAACCTAATTAGGTTTTATTAAAACAAACAAATGCTACTTTATTCTGGTATCTGCAACCTCTTATGCTGTCCTGATCTGTGTGTGAGCGGCCGTTAAGACTGCAATCCATGGTCTCTTTAGTGTGTATGGTTGCCAGCCCATACCTCCACCCAACCCAGATCCTTCTCTGGTTTTCCCCCACCAAGAGGAGGGGTGCCGTCAGGCGACCTACTTCTACTGCTGGGCCTGCTCCAGAAAACAGCAACGTAACGTCTGGAGGGACACTGAACCCAGCCGTGCTTTGTTCTCAAAATCCTAAACATGTACAAACACACAGCCCAACAGCTGTGCACATAGTCATGGGCAGTCGAAGGCACGCACAGAAATTCTTGCAGCAAGACCAGAAACAGATTTCCAGTTGCACACACCTGGCCACATGTTGCCGAACTCTTTGAGCGCCCCGCTGACATGAAAGCACACGGTGGTCCATCCGGTTGCGGAACACGCCGACATTTCAACGGTTGCGCTGACATAAACCACGGTCACCTCGGCTTAAAACATCAAAGTTCAGAACAGATTCATTTCCAGACATAACAAGTCGTGTTCTTGCCCCTGCTGTTCTTTTCTATGATTACCCAATGACTCTGTTCTGAAGCCTGTAGATAGGCTTGTTTAGGGAATGGTATCCAAGCTACACCGGCTGCATGGATACAGCATACTGTACTCTACTTATCACTCTAGCATTCGCAAACATGAAAAATTCACGCACACACAACAACACACGCACACACAAAAGCGTGCAATTAAATACACAAAGATACACAAGTCAGACACTGGTGACTCATTGTGTCCATTCCCTTATTAACTCTGCATGTGTACGAGAGAAGAGAGCGAGAGAAAGAGAAGAAGTGCAACAGCTGTTGGGTTATAAACAAACTCGGAGTCATGAAACGCTTTCCTGATATTACACCGATCTCCCCTTAAATCCACAATGCCCCTACCTTACCCCTCCACCACCTCCACCACCACCCAAAACCAACGTCCCTGTTTGGACCGCAGCTGTACTTCCTTCCCCCTGCCGCCCTGCCCTCCGCCATTCAACATGCTTCTCTCCTATCTCTCCACATGTTAATATGGGGCATTCCTGGATTGTGAGTCACAGTCCGAACAGTAACAAGTTTGTGTCCACCACTGAGAGCTGCGGGGAAAGAGTGCGCGCTGATAAGAAGGGAGAAGAGAAAAGAAATGGAGAAGTTATGCGTACGTCAGTGGAAAGGCAGAAAGTGGGCTGGAAAGGCTAGATTAGCAGGGACTTTCCCTCAAACCCTTGAAATTCTATTTCTGCCTCTGCAATATGTGTGTGAATGCCAAAAAAGTTTACACGGGAACAGATGTGGTGGACACCGTGTATGTATGCAAAAGCAGAAGAGACACTGTTGTCTCAGGTCATTCCTTGACCTCTCTTGGCCCTTGCTGAAACATGCGTCCCATCTGATCAGCAAAAAAAAAACAAAAAAAGAAGTGGGGCTTCCCTATGAAACTCTAACACAAATAATGTAAACAATATCTTGTGGAAGTTGAAGCTGTGCAGAGGAACTCTGTCACATTTTGAAAGCAAACTCCTCTTTGAAGCATTTAACATTTGAAGTGAGAATAATCTAATTCTTATAGAAAATATAGCAACCTGATTGGAAGCAAAATATTAAAATGAGTTAATAGTGACCTGCAAAATAGCAGTATGCTCTTGACAAACAGTGGCACAATGTGGCTAAAACTGTAAAATGAAAAGAAATATTAGGATTGCACAACATGTAGTATCTCAGTTGTCACTGCAATGTCTGTGCATCCAATATTGAAATCACAAAGGGCCAATATTTTATTGGATATATTTAAAGTGCTATGCATAGATGTTCTTCACACCAATAATTATACGCCATTTCAGTTGCTGAACAGACTTTCACCCTCCTTGATGCCCACAACTGTTTCATATTTGTTAAAGAGGCCGGAAGCTGAAGATCACAAACACTGGCGAGGACATTGCAATGATTAAAAAGATAGAAAGGAATCAAGAATATGTAGCTAACCGAGAGCCTAACTGGTATCACTTTCGCATGTTTGCCTATACTACAGCCCGGAAGCATGCCTTATGTGACATACGTTTATATTCTGCTCCCCTTTCCTCTGATGTTAACCGTCAAAGTGCAACAAATTGCCTTCAGCACTCACCAAACTATTAAGAGTTCTTCTGTGTGTAACTAAACCTCAGTGTAGATTTAGCTGTGCTTCAAACGCCTTGCAAATTTGTTAGAAAACATCAGTGAACAAAGAGCATCACAAAGACCAGGGAATACAGCAGACAGGTCAGGGATGAAACTGTGGCGGTGTGTAAGGCGGGGTTAGGTTTTAATCCAAAGCTCAGAAGAAAGAATCTGTTGACAGGACAGCTGTTAGCCCGTAACTCCACAAATACAATCACTAAACTGCAAACAGCAACTGAAAAGAGGGAGCTTTGGTCATATCAGTCAGATGGTTGGAGCTAAATAGACGGAAATCCTGGAGAAAAACATTTTAGAAGCTACAAAAGACCTAAGATGAGGCTGGAGGGTCACCTACCACCTCAACATGCAGCCAAAGCTACCTAGGAGTGATCTATATCAGAGGATATTGATGTGCTTGAATGACCCAGTAAAAGTCCAGTTCGAAAATCAATTGATAAGTGAAATTAGACGGTCCCCTGCTTCTTCTCTATGCAGTCTGGTTAAGCTTGCGTTATATTGCAAAGAAGAATCTGCAAAAAAAAAAAAAAAGGCGACAGCAAGAGTCCCGAAAACGTTCATGTGGACTGGGAAACAAAAGAACCCAACACTTTTGTCTTTTTTTTTTCTTTTAATTTGCTTATTAAGTCACAATTATGCAGTTCTTTATATTAGTGTGTAATAAAGAATCCCAAAAAAGACATTAAAGTGTGTCGTTGTAACAAGACAAAGTGTGGAAAAGTTTAAGCGACATGACTATCTTTGCAAGGCACCGTGAGAGAAACGTGCAGATCTGCTAGAAGACAAAAAAACAATTTAAAGTAAGTCTGAAAATTATGGAAATTTTTAAAATTCGAAGAAAATAAAGGGGGGACCAGGAAGCAAGGGAGGAAGTAGAAAAGGATGGAAAGAGAACTGAACAAGGAGGCAGCGAGAATGGAGAGAAGGGGAATGGCTCCAGCTGTACCCTGAGCTTCGCAGGAGTGCCAAGAATTTCATTCTTGGAAAAGATCGTTCTTTCTGCCTCTGTCTGTCTGGAAAAAAAAAAAAAAAAAAAAAACTTCTGCAAGCTACCTCCTCTACACAGCTGCTGCTCACAAACACTTTCACACAGTCTCACTGTATTCTCAAGAGTTCCAGTCATCCATTTCTACCCGCTCAAACCACTCCCACTCCCATGTTGCCCAAGTGGGCCAGTCGGAACAGCAAGTATGAGCTGGAAAAGTAGACCAACTCAGTAGCAGCGGCAGCAGCAGCTACAGAGGTAGCTGGGGTCATTGCACAAAGGAAGTGGCCTCATCCAGAATGCATGGCACGATCAGACATGCAGCACCTAGTTCTCTTATTAGTCTTCCACTTCTTTCAAACCATATTCATTTATTTCCCTCCTGCATTTTATTTCAACTCTGCTACTTCCATCCTCTTTTCCTTAGTCTGCCTCCTCATGGCCTACTTTGTGAGGGCATTGAGTTTAGAATTGAGCACTGGGCAGGGCATACAACAACAATCAACTCTCTCCACTTCATGCGCACGCACACACACGCACACCCCAGCACACGCTGAAGTCAATGTTTTAACTACCTTGTGCCAGCTGAACCAAACCAATCCGCTCCATTTTCTTTTGTTTCTTTTGAGCGGAGAATGTCGAGGGTGGAGGAAAGAAAAAGGGAGCAGGTACGCCACACAAAAGCACACATCCAAACACAAAATGTGTGCCCAGAGGGATCACATTCCATTACACACCACCTGGAGTGAGAGTCCTCTCCCCTGGCAACCAGTTTCCCCAAATGCAATGAGACATAGCACAAAATTAAGACCCATGCTAAACACACCCCTGTAACCTCCTTTACGGTTGCCTGCAGGGCATACAATCTTGTAGGTAACTCCTTTGTAGGTAAATCCCTCACAGGACTGTCTGGCTTAGACTATATTTTGATATCTCTTTCTTTTCCAGTAGTCTCTAAATCCATCTTAAAATATATTATGATGTAGGATTAAAATATTTATTAATCCTACATGATAACCACTTATGCACGGGATGGAAGATTAAAGTGACACAAAATGTACCTAGGTAACCTTAGGAAGCTACACTACACATGAAACCGGCAGGGTTATTTCTTTTACCAAAATGCTGGGTTAACTAATTTTAGTCTAACAATGTATCAGAAGTTGTAACCCTGTTTGTTGCTTTAATACACTGCTTTGTTTTGTTTTTTTAAAGGTCAACATTTAAAGCAACATTGTAAATCTTGACTATGTTCAAGATTTACATTTTGACTAAAAACTGGTCATTTAACCTAAATGTTTGGTCTATGAGAGTCTTGGGACAGAAGACGTGTAGTTTTAATATAATACTGACATTTTTTTTATACACTTGTTTTAAGTTGGAGAAGAAATTGAAAAAAAGCATTATTTTTGACAGCCACTTTTAACCACATTACTTTAGCCACAATGACATGATCTGACTTCACTGAACTTCCTCTACAGGATGAAGTAAGACCTACTAAGATGGTAAACCTCTACTTTTTTTTTTTTTTTACCAGACTTTTTCCTTCCACGTTGCAAAAGCCAAATGAAAATTTTGCACTTTGAGTTTTGCAAATTTTCCAATTCATTTAATCTTCTTATGTTTAATGGGGGATTTTTTTTTTACTTATTTTTACTGATGTATCATTATACATCTTGAAACAGGCTTGATTTTCAAGAGTCATAAAATGTATTCAGACACTACAAAGTCACAGACAATTACTATTTCAAGCACCTACAATTACAGGAAATTGGTTATAAGATTCATAATATCTGGGGCGAGGCGCATGTGCAACAATAATACCATCACACCCATTGACATTTCTAACCACACGTCTTCACACATAAAGACAAGCCAACAAAAAATGAGAAGGAGCTTCTATTTTTTTTAAACTAGTTACTAGTAAGTAACAGTTATACAGATTTTAAAAACTTTTTATTGAAATAGTTACTTTCGATAAAGATATTAATTAGCTGACAGGACAAACTTAACCTATTTTCAAGAGAACTACAATTTTCATTAAACCTGTCAGGCTGCCCCACATGGCAGGGATTTGGATCTGAGGCAGGTTTGAAACCTAAAATAACCCCTTCTGGTTACAAGCTGCAAGGGGACCATCCAGAACAGAACACTAAATTAAGCCCTTCGGAGAAAAATGTATTTGCGTCTTCTCCCCCAGCTTGTTTAGAGCCATCTGGCTCGAGGTAAACACAGGCTGCAGGACTTTCCACCACATCTCTCTCAAGCAGCTATTTCCATTTACATCAAAGGGTCCTGAGTGTAGAAGTGCACACTTTGGCTGGAGGCTGGGCAAAAAGAAAACCTCAGGAAGTGTCTGTAGTGATGCAGTGAACCCAGGAAAAGCTATATCAGCTGCATCCATCTAACAGAGGCAGAGGGGATAACACAAACTAACAGGAATGAAAGCAAGGCCAGAAGAAACTAACTAGAAAAATAAAAATCATCTCATTATTTCTTCCTTACATCAGAATTCCAAGGACATATTTTTTCCCCAATACCAAAAGATTTTGTTCAAACATATAAATCCAAGGATTTCAAAAACATTTTCTTTCTAGTTTGTAATGTTACCTTTAACAGAGTGCTAAAACTAATTAGTTCAAAATAAAAATTTCCAAATTTTATAATAGTTTGTAGGCGGTACAAAGTGTTCACAAGATGGACTATAGTTGTTACTTTTCCATTTCAAGTAAAAGTATAAATCTTTTTTTTCCCTCCGCAATATCAATGCTTTACTCTACTGCCCCAACATTACTCCATAGTATACCAAACACAGAAAAAGACAAAATGGTTTCGCATTCTCCCCTTCTACTCATACAAAGTTAATTAGCAAAGCTCAAGAAGTGTCTCTGATGCAATTATTAGAATGTGATTCTTGAATATATTTAGGACAAAGCAATGCTGATATAAAACACTTTGTTTATTCTATACTGTATATGACAAACAAACTGCTAAAACAAAACACAAAAAAGCCAAACCCAAACTGTAGAGGTCCATCTTATAGTAGTTTAGCACGTTAACACAATATTAAACAATTTTTGTATCAACTCTCCTGTTATGCTCGTTTCTGAGGTACAGCAATAATGTATATGAGTTCATTCGACCCGGGAAGTGTTTAATCATGCAATAGTAGATAAAACCAAAAAATTCCTCCAAAACATTTTTGTACCTGTTTATTAACTGCACTACTAACCATTTCAATCACTATTTGTGCAGTGATATTTTTTTTATTTCTCACAAATAAAGGATTAATGATGACAACCTTCTCATTTACTCATTTGGACATAAAAAAATGGAATTTACGTTTTTTTTATGTCCACAGAAAGAAACCTAGACACACAAAAGAACAATAATTTCCTTGAAAGTGATCTTTTGTAAAAATTTTTATACTATATTTTGATTTTTTTTTTTCCAATGGGTGATCTTTATAATTGAACTTGAGACACACATACTGTTCAGGGTCAAATTGACCCGCTGATTAAAATCAAGACAAATGAGTCATACAAAGAGTATTTATGTTTTCCTCCACCTCTGCTGAGTTTCCAGTCAGTGTGGGTGGAGTTTGTCCACAGAAACAGGAAAGGTTCCCGTCAAAAGTTGTATGAACACCTGCTTTCTCACAGGTTCCTAGTGAAATAAAGAGAATAGTGAGAAAGTGGGTTTGTGTGTGTGCACGTGCGCATTTATGTGTGTGGTGCGTTGTGTTTGTGTGTGTGGTTAAATATGGTTCATAGCTGCAAGAAAACGTATAAAATTGGAAAAAATTTTAAATCTTTTTTACCATTCAACTTGACTGCCGGGTCAAATTGATCCGAACAGTATCTATGTAAAAAGTAGATGCGAGGGGGGTTCTAAAAGTGCAAAATGAATACATTTTCAATTTATATGTAGAGTGCACCTATTAAGACAAATAGAAAAAGTTTCATGCAAAAAAATACTTTTTAAAAACAATGTTAAACATTAAAACGGGTCAATTTGATCCGCAACATAACAGGAGGGTTAAGTCAAAGCGATTTTATTATGTTTTGTATTTTTTTTGTGTGTTATACAGTGAAACTACAGTGGTTTTACTCCAGGTGAAAATCTTATACCAAAAAAAGAATTAAATCATATTTCATATTGTTTCAAAGAAATCTATTCTAGTAGGCATTGTACTAAAGTTAGTAGCTTTAAACTGAAAAAAATAATTGTTGTGTTCAAACAACTTCAGGTATTGCCATTTTTAACAGGGAGCTACTACAAGGGCCCACATTTATGAGCATGTCTCATTCATAATATGGCTGCAAATAAACAGGTAAGAATAAACAAGTTAAATTTCTTTGTTAAAACAGTAATGCCTTCACAAGTCACAATTAGTTCTCACCAATGAATGATGGAGAGTGTGTTTTAGAAGAAGTCTGGTCACGACGGTTCTATGCAGTGATTGTTGTCGCAACAGCTTAATAAAAGCACTACGTCAGTTTTAATATATTAAATAACAAGCCAATCACGGTGCAGCAGAACATTGACAGGAAGTGAGTATCAGTGAAGACACAGAGAGAGAGTGTAAGAGCCAGCTGCACACATCTGCTGGCAAAACACAAACCAGACCTTGATTCCCAAGCTGCTTTGTCCAAATAACACATGCAGAATGACATGTATGCAGAGTCAGTGGTGACCACACACCGCAGAGGTTACGCACATCCATGACTTGTTTGAAAAAAAGCTGTCCAAAGTCGGGAAACGTTCAGCGGGGAGCAGGTGGGACATGGTCTTTAACGGCTTCATGTATATATTTGAGGTATAATACCTAAGAACTAAATATTGTTAATATTCAACCTACATCCAAAATTATTAGATGCAATAGAAAAAAGGACAAACAATGTTGATCTGCTGCCACCTAAGCACTGTGATGTCACATCCTCCATGGTGGTGGACAACATGCCCCCCTCCCCCCTCGGACTCATCGTGCCTCATAAAAAGTTCAACAAAAACCAAACAGCCCAGTCCACTAACTCGCTCTTGTAAAACACACACAGACACAGACACCCCCCCACACACACACACACAAGTGCACCCCAACACACTGAAATTCCAGAGCAGGGTGCTCTAACACACCCTCCAGAGTCTTCTCCTTTGATGTGAGTGTGGGAAAGCTCAGGGGAATGGTCTTATGGTCTTAGTGAGGGCGTGTGGGGGGAGGAAGGGACAGAGTGGGAGAAGGGCGGCGGGACGGGAAGGGGGGCTGGTCTGAAAACGGTGGAGAGGGAGAGGTGGAAAGGATGATTAGAGACTGGGGAGTGTGTGGAAGCATGTCGTGTGTGTGTGTGTGACAAAAGAGTGTGTGTGAGGAGGGTTGGTTGAAGCTGACCCCCAGGAGCATCGATAGGTCAGTCTGTTTTAGACAGGCCACGGAGACACGCAGACACTCACACATCCACACTGTACATGCTAATTAGCAGACAGGTACAGGAAGAGATTCGCTTTGACTCGTTCGCTGACACACACAAAGCTGCAGCCAAAGAAGAAGCGAGCATCAAAAGAGCAACGCAACAAAATCACTGGGAGGGAAGGAAGAAGACTGAAGCATGTGACTAAAATGATCCAATAAAATGTGGAATGATTTGATTGTATACGTCTAGTTTCAAAACTGTTCCATAGCATTTGACAGATAATTACACACAATAAACTGCTGGGTTTAAGGCCAATGATTTAGACAAATACGCAATATCTTATAGTGCAGCCAATAAGTGTATATTATGAATTCAGATATAGTATGAGATTTATTATCCAAATTGCTTTGTTTGTCAGTTAAAATAACTAAATTCAACACAAAAATTTCTATTTTTGTTCCTAAACTTTAGACATAAGTCTCTTTTAATTTATTGGATTGCTGGTTGAGAGTCAGTACAATGGGTCAAATCCATAAAACAAATCAATCAAAGACTTGGGTCAGTCAGTCTTGGCAGAGAGCATCCATGTTTGTGTGCATGTTTGCACCGCAGAGCAACAGCTAAACAGAGGCCGTTTTATCTCAAATCTGGTCCTCTCTTGTGCCCTCAGGTCTCAGCAACCTCCCTCGGCAAAATCACACACACACGCAGGCATACACACGTAGCGAGCTGAAGAGCAAACAGAAATACACAAGCGAGGGCAAACACTGAGCTCTGAGGTCTTGGTAATCACACAGAGTCGGTCTGAAGAGGGGACTCAGTCCCGTCTTCAAAACCCACCGCCACACTCCACCTCTCATAAAACCCGCTGACCTCCTCCAGAGAAGGTTAGAGGAAAAGAACTGGAGTTTATTCTTCTGTCTGCATGCGTGTGTGCATGTGAGTGTGTTCCTTCAACGTTAGTGACATTCACATTAATATGAGGCCAAGCTGGAGACCTCCCACCAAAAAAAAAGCACACAGAGAGAAGAACTTTTTTACGGGGAAGTGCACACATGCAACCAGACAAACATCCACAAGACCTTAGCTGCATCAATACGGCGTCCTTCTGCAAAGCAGGATCTGGTTTTCCTCTAACAAAATTCTTCTGTCATATTTTCTTCAAGTCACTAAATCTTTCATTCTACGTGTCACTTGTGTCTGCACCATGCTTGCATCTATCCATCCCACCATGCGGCGCGTCTATCTGCCATTAACTCTGCCTGTAGGTTTGCCCGAGGCGATCCCTCTGATTTCAGGAAAATTAAATTACATGGCGGTTAGAGGAGAAGAGGCAGGCTGTTGTTTGCTACAACACGGCGTGCTGTGGTGATGAAGGTTTTACAAGAGGGGCGGCAGGCTGTGTCTGGGCCAAAACTGCTTTCTCTCAATTCCGAGGCCAAAGAAAGACTGACGGAAGAAGACGGGGATCGGCAGAAGAGAGGGGGGTGGAGATCACGAAGAAAACAAAAGCACCCTTTCAAAGATGCTGTCTGACATCCTCAAAGTGAGACAATTTCAGAGGAGGCTGGGGGAAATCCCGTGTTACTGCCACCTCCTTACATCTTTGGGAGCTTTTTAATGTGGCTTCCACCTCATCTCCAGTCTGTTTCATTTACTGATATCTGACGAAGCCAGAGTAGAGCTATGGCAGATCGGTTTTACCACATCTGTCATCGGTGCAAACATACATTACTACTAACCACTGCCTTACATTTACACTATTATGTACTTACTTTACTACACAAATCATCCAAAAGACTGTAATCAAGGAAAATTCAGGAGGCTTTGCATGTTTTATGGCAGAATAAATACCTTTAAATTCAGACTCTGCAGACATAAGATTTCACAGCTTCTATTTCCTTCACGTTCTTGTAGGGAAGACCCCAGGCATCAGCTGAGAGTCCTGACCAAGGTTTGTTTCAATATCGAATAAGAAAACTCATCTTTCTGTCCATATCATCTGTGATTTTATCAGTCACGCCCACGGCAACTCTTGCAGTTATGTTTTACAATATTTTTTTTCTCACTTAAAGGCCTATTTTTGCAAGTGCAGTTTGCAAAACTGTAGTATTGGCTGTGGATATTATTTTATTATCAAATACATTTTGTTCACCTTAAAAATATATATATATACACACACACCGTATTTTTCGGACTATAGAGCGCACCTGATTATAAGCCGCACCCAGCGCATTTGTAAAGGGAAAAACATTTTGTACATACATAAGCCACACCTGTCTATAAGCCGCATGTGCCTACATACAGACGGTACACAGAAAGAGTTTTCAAAGTTTTAGTAATATACCTTAGCTTTTCTTTCCAAACAGTGCCTGTGACACGGCAGTAACACAGCAGCAACACGGTAGTAGCACAGCACTAACAGGGCTGGTTAAAAAACCATACCGGTAAAAGTCA
>CAEFZY010051763.1:0-27789 GCA_903066815.1 Brachyrhaphis roseni
TATATATATATATATATATATATATATATATATATAAAACTAAGGACAATCTCTGTATGATCCAAGTTCTTTAAATACTTTCATAGATTAAAACTCAAAACGTTCTTCAACGTGAAAAAAACAACAACCATATACTGTAAGTTCAAGAAAATTACTTTGCTGCATAAGATCATCAGTGACAAATGACTCCATGACAATAAATATTATAAACTTCTGGACTTGAATAACTCAAATCTGATTCAGAATGGTTCTGTGCATTCAAAAGATATCACACTTATTTTCTGGAAATTAGTTGATACATAATGCCATCTCAAAAACAGGAGATGACAACCACAAGTTCAGTTTGTAAACTACTGTCTAGTTGTAAGCTTGAAATACATTGCAAAATTCAGAATAGATTAGATTTTTGGGGGAGTGAGAGGAAGCTTATTATGAGACTTTCTCCTATTTTTCTCCTATGGTTAAATTGGATCAGCTGGAGGGTCCCTGATAATCAACATGCCTACATGCGCACTGCGCCACAGGTGAGGAGGTATTGTGCTGCTGCTGCTGACTGATCTGTGCATGTTTCTGTGGGAGCTGAAGCGATAATTGGTTTTATGAGCTAACATTGTTGGGGGAAAAAAACTACCTAGGCTGGATGCAATTGGGGGAATTTCTGCATTCACAATTGCGTTTTTATCTCTGATTATTTATTTTTTGTTATTGTGCATTAAAAACTAAAAACGGGTGATGGTTATGCTTTGGAAAAGTGGAAAACACGGTTACTAGTTGCGACTAAAGAGAAATAGTTTTAACTAACAACAGTTAATTAAATGATACAGAAATCTAATGAACTCTAAATGCTGACAGGACATATAACAGAACACAGAGTTTAACATTAGCTATTTTAACATAGTGCACTGTGATTTCTGTCTGCATATCTTATTTGTAATACACCATATTTACCATTACGTGTTTATGTAAAATTATATTTAACGCAAATTAAAATATGCTTTCCAATGAGGTCTGTTTTCAAAACAATGATAAATATGGTTAATTTTCCAAATGCTGTTTTTGCCATCAACTCATAAATCTGATGCTGTTAAATCACTCTAGCTGTTACATGTGTTTAATCTCCATTCATTTTTCTCCATAAGCGTTTGTTAGCATAACAATGCTGTGTCCTGTCATAGCGTGACAGCGTGACATAGGAAAGGGGTGATACTGTAGAAAAGAGTCATCCTGACATGAACATGGAGATTAAGTGACAAAGTGATAAATGCATGGCAGGCTCTTCAAGAAAAACGATGGTAAGACAAGAACAAAGACGGAGACACTGATACCTTGAAAATGCACCAAGAAAACAAATCAATTTGTCAGGTGAACAATAGTGACTGCTCTGTCTTTTAAAGAGATGTATTTCATCTGAACAGCCTAGTTAGTGCTCAGCTTTTGAATGTTTTATGAACAGCTGTGCAGCAGTGATACTAAGACAAGCAGAGAAAAGAGAGCAGAACAGCAAGGAGGACCAGAGGACTGAATTTAGGAAATGACAACAACAGACATCAAAACTTATAGGACAAATTACAGCTCCGTCAGTGGCCAGTAGTGCAGATATATCTCCATTAACATATGATTCATTAGCATAGTGACGTGGGCTGGAGGCAAACAACCATGATGCACAAGCTCTGAGCATACAGAGGCATGTTTATGAAGGACGTTGGTGTTTTCTGTCATGGGAAACATACAGCCACATTCTTCATCTGGAAAGCAAAGCACAAATCAGCAATAACAACAACAACAGAGTGTACATTCAATTCAAGGTCACACTGGTGTCAACAGAGAAGCCTGACTTTCTACACAAATATAACTCATCCTCACAGCAAATTGTTCATAATCCCTCTGGAAACATAACAGCATAAACAGGGTGAGTGAGGGATGATATTTCCATGCTGCAGTTCAGAATTTTACATTTCCCTCTTCTGGCAGTGGAAGAGATTACACAAATCTTTCAAGAATAAGCAGTGATTCTGAAGAATCAAAATCTCTTCTTGAAAGATTCCTTTCTTGTATTTGTAGATGTTTCACACTATCCCAGGTTAGCTGGACTATGACTATATTTTCACCATGTAAAACAACTAAAACTAGGAGTTTTCTGCAGCTTTTGTTACATTTTCTTATTTTTTCATAATTCTTAACACTGCCTCAGCTCATCTATATTTGGGTCTTTGCACACCACTTTGTGTGCTGCAATGAGAAGAAATCTCACTGCAGATCCACTAAGGGTGAACTTTGTTTTGCTTTGTCTCTCAAATTAGGTTCAGATGTATCAGTACAGTGCCTATGAAAAGTTCTCACCCGTCTTGGATGTGTTACCCTGTTTGTTGCTTTTACAAATCAATTTGAAAATTTGACAAAAAACTTATTGCATTAATATTTACCCTTTTCAACCACTTTTCAAATTCAGCAACAAATTCTCTATAAGACTCAAGTCTGGGCTTTGACTGGGCCATTCCAGAACCTCCACCTTCCTGTCTTCAAATCATTCCGGTGAAGCTTTACTTGCATGATTGGCATCATTGTCTTGCTGAAAAATGTTCTCCAAAGCCATAGTTCTCTTGCAGATGGAAACAAATTGTCCTCCAGGATTTCCCCTTGAGCCATTTATTTAATCTTCTATCTTTACAAGCTTCATAGGATGCAGTAACCACCATGCTTCACAGTGGAAATTGTTTGTTTTGTGATGCTATGCAGTGTGTAGCGTCAGCCACACATAGCATCTTGCCTGAAAAAGCTCCATGTTGATCTTATCAGGCCAAATAATTTTTCTCCTGGACCATAGAGTCTCCCGCCTGGCTTTTTTTTGACAAACTCTAGTCAAGCTGGATGCAAATCTTCTTCAACAGTGGCTTTCTAATTGCCAATCTAGTTGAAGTTATTCTGAGGAAACAGAGGCTGTGTTATAAGGAGTATCAGACTTGTGACAGAATACCTTTAGCATTTTCACTATGTGCGGTTACCATGGCTTCATGGAGGATGTTTTATTGAAAAACTTGCTGAAATGCAAACAAATGGCCTAAAGATGATGAAGTTAAAGAGTGATTTGGAAAGAATTGATTCAAAATGATATGAGGTTTGGGTTGAAATTGTTTTACGTAGTACAGAATGACCTGCCTCTGAGCCAGCAGTTATGAGAAAAATGTGATGCACATGGAAGACGTTATTCTGCTGCATCACCAGGCTAAACCAGTGTCAAGTGGCATTGTACTTTCCAGAATATTTTAGATATGTTCCACAAAAAGATCCAGACATCCAGGTATAATGGGTTGAATAATTCGGAGTCACATACCACAAAAAATTTTGGCAGGGTGCCACTGTACTTCTTCAAGAGCCACCAGGGGAAATAGGAAAGCAGTTGTAATGTGGGAGGAATCATCCAAGCAGTGTTTTCTTTAAGCCAATGTTTCTGTTGTGGTTCTGCCATATCAACTTTGACAGACAGACTTATTTTTAAATGTATGATAAAACTATTTTGTCATAAGACCATCTGTACTGCCTGTAAGATACTGACTACATGTGATCAATCTGAACAACCCCAAGTAAATGAATAGGGCAATTAAAATAAGGAGTAAAGAAAGCAACAGATCTGATTTCTCAGAAAACTCCAAAATGAATGACATTCTGAGTGTATGTGCCGTCAACATGCACTCAATATTTAAAAGAAACTGAGAAACAATTGTCATGAGCAATAAATGCAAGCTAAAATGTTAGGTACCGCAACTTACCAGTTTACGTTGACACCAGGTGCAGATCCCACATAAAGCTACGAGCCAAACGGCACATACTACGACTGCAACAGAGAGCAGGAGTACACTGAGTGACACTGAGCCTAAGAGGGAGAGACAAAGATCGAGAAGACAAAGACAGATACAGAGGAAGGTATTAGTGCATTCCATATAACACTCCAAATCTTTAAAATGCTCACATATGAACATTCTGATGTTAGTGAAAGTCATATTTGAGGGATATTCAGGATCAATGGCTTCTCTCCCTTCTCCATTCATCCTTCTCATCTGGCATCTTTCATCAGTAATAGAGAAAAGTAAAAGCAGTGCGGGGGAAAAGACATAAAGGCAATGAAACAGCTTCTTGCTCATGTTCCCTGCATGTATCAACGAGAGATGCGCACGTCAGGGTGAAAAAATATCACGAGGCCAGAAGCCATGCAATTACCAACCTCCGTTCTCTCTCCTCTATCTCCAAAATCCCTTACAAACTTTGTTCCTGTCTTGACAGATGATTTATTTTCCAGAGGGCTCTATTTTCAATTTCTATATCTTTCAATTACTGCCTCCCAAGCATGACATTCATTTGGTTATTTGCTAAGTAATTCAGAATGCACAGGCAGAAAAGCAAAACAACGCTGACAATGAGCTAATAACCATCACATTCTTTTCTCTCCAGCACAGTCTATAATTATTTCGAGATATTCTCAACCTGAAAATAAATGCATTTCTTCTTCACTTCTAAATATTAGGTTTATGGATTTTTTTTTTTTTTAAATTGAAAAATTATGTAGTATCAGGTATAAACTAAGCAAGATGGATTAAAAATAAGGAAAAAAAACACCTAGCATTCAGAATCTGATAGGTTTGTGAAGGACAGGCTCTCAAGTTCACCTCTGAAAAGTAAAATCTAAAATCCATGTCGCCGCCTGTACTGGGGTTTGGCCTTGTCAGTTTGTTCACCAACCATACCCACTTCATTTGCATAATCAGATCTAACCTCTGTGAGAAGAATTTAAACAAGTGAAGTTCTCACAAAAGTAGATATAAATGTAAATATCCAACTCCATTATGCAGATGATACATCCAAAGAGCAGGTACAGATGGAGGTCACATCCTATGGTTTTGGATTTGCCCAGATGCATACCAGCACAGAGTTCAAATCAACCTGCTTTGGAGCTGCTCTGCTGGTGAAATGCAACCCTGCTCTAAAAATCTTGTCAGTCATCTGTTTAATGTAGTTTTCTTTATTTTCTTACTTTGTCCTGCTTAAAGTGGAGGGAACACTGGAGAGTGAATATCCATCAACAACATTTTAACAACTTTCATTCATTCATGAATTGTCTTGTGTCTGTAAATGGTTTTTAAATATTTTTAAAAAATATTTAAAAACCATTTAAATATTTTTTAAATGGTTTTGCAAGACACTTGTCTTTGCAAACAATAATACCATATTTACTGATATGAACGGGATTTTTTTTTATGTCTCTGTTTGGCTTGTTTACTCGTTCACTTATCTTTTTATTATGTTCATTACCTCTCCAGTCATTTTACATCCTGTCCCACACTTATCTATTTTGTCATTCCCAATCCCAACTGTCCAGTTCTCTTAACCTATTCCCTTTTTCACTCTCCATTCACTCATTAACCTCTCCAGTTTATGAAGCTGTCCAGTTTTGGTATGGACTGCTTAGCTTGCTCTGTTTGACTTGGCTTTCCAGCTATTTTCCCTGTCAGATCATCTGCCCTGTTTTGATTCCCAGCCCAGTTTTGGACTTTTTCTCTTGGCTGGTCCCCTTTGCTCTGTTGGCCTGTGATTTCAGTCAGACTGCTGCCAACTCAAACCATCCACCACTTCAATGCTTTTCACAGTTTCATTGTTTCCTTTGTTCCTGGAAAGCTTCCAGTAAACATGAACTAACAAACCTTTCAAATTCATCACATTCAGATTTTTATTGTTACAACTTTTTTTGAGACAAAGTTTTGACTGATAAGATGTGCATTTCAGCAATATGAGGTTTGTGACTTATTAATCCTCTTCTGTTTCATTTTTACAGTTTTAAATTCCTTTTGTTGTTCCTACTTATCTAATTAATGTCATCGACACGCTTTCTCTTGTTCTTTTCATTTTCTACACCTTGAATCTTTAGATTTAAAGTCCGGCTATTAGGCTGTCCATTTTTATAGAGCTGATTTATTTGTTCTCTCTCATCTGTATGTTTTCAACAATTTCACTTGTAGCCCAGAAATTAAATCACAGTTGTTCTCAGTTGTAATGACAGACATTGAGTTGTGGTGCAGCTGTTGGCCCTGTATTACACCGGCCTTGTATGTTCTGTAAGGACTCTATCACTTGAGAACAGGACAAACTAATACCTTCAGCAAAGAAAAAACACTTCCCACAAAGCCTTAGTAATGCTCATTGTCTTCATAATGAACATTTTTAAAACATTTTTGACTAAAGTGTATATATCCAGCTTTTTTATATACTCCAAAAAATCTGCAGTGATGCAATCTGTGATTGAGATATATCTTGCAATGAATAAGTAAGTAAGTAAGTAAAGTGTTAATGTTTTTCTGCTCTGGGTTCATAGCAAACATAGACCCAAGATAATGGGTAGTCCATTCATCCATTAGCAAGGTTTCATACAAAAAGTTGCTTCTAGTCAACATCTGGTGTTTTGGCATTGAAACAATAAGTGTCACCAAATATATTAGTCAAAGAGAGCCTAAACTCATGTTCCTTTAATAATTTAGAAACATTAATAAAGCTATATAATGCAATAATAAAATTACAGCATATGCAGCCTCAGAGCAAGTGCACAGAAAATCAAAATTAGAAGGCATTTTCTTAAATGAAGGACACCTTCACTCACTTTAAAAGTTAAACTCAGTACAACAGATACTAAATGAAAATGCAGATTTTGGGTTTTCATTAGCTCTGAGTTGTAATTGTTAGAAAAGATGTAGAAATAAACACTTAAAAGGTGTTATGCTTTGTAAAGCCATAAACATTACATCCAAAACATGAGGGTCTTTTGATTAAAGCATAAAAGCTTGATGTTCATTAGTCACTGAACATCAAGCTTTGTGGCACTTAATGTTGCTAGTTTAGATTAGATTTTGCAACTTATTGACTCAGTTTGATGGCAACAAATTCTACTTTAGCCATTTATGGCTCAATAAAAATAGTTTAAAAAATAAATATTTGATGAGGTTTGAAAAAATATGAGAAAAGACTAAGTTTGAACATAAAAATAAAGTTAGAACAAAATGGAAAATGCATTGTAATAGTTCAAAACAATAAAAAAAATTATCTTTTTTGGAAAGAGATTCTGATGAAGTTACCTGCCCTAAATAGAAAACCCAAATTAAGGTTATATCTTTAATTAATTCTGAAAACATGTTAGAAAATAACAATAGTAATATGTTGGAAAGTTTTAAAACTTAATAAAGTCAGTTCACTATTCACATCACTTAAAATAGCAGCTTTGTACTACAATGCTTAATAATCTGCTTCAAATGGAATAATTGATATAACTTGATGAGAGAACTAAAATGTTAATATATGTGCTTTCAGTATGATTATGCTTACTTTAAGTTTACCATTTTTTTAGGTGCTGATAATAAGTTTCAGTATTTGTTTATGTGAAAAACACTGTGTCGTCTTGAAACAGTCCGTGCTGCACCCATGTAATCTCAGGTCACGGTAGGTTAAATAAATAAGAATTATTTCCAGTTAAAAGACCTGCTGTGCTGCTTAGTTTCACACTGTGAACCTCCTGTGGCTCCCAGTGTAAACAGAGACTCTTTAACAACAGCTCGAGCATTCTTGCTCTTTTCTTCTCTCGCTATTATAAATATTAGAGTGACTGCAAATGTAGCCTGCGATCAGGCTTTGCATAGAAGCAGTGTAATGCACAGTTGCGTTAATGCTAAGTTATTGGCAGAAGTGCATTGCTTCTCTGTCAAATGCTTCTTTTGTCTCCAATTTTTGTACTGAAAGAGTCTCCTTCAAAATAATTTTCACTCATGGTAATAAAATAAATTATTGGAGTTGCTTACATGAAAAAATAGACTTAATAAACCTGCTGTTGCCCCCTCATATACCCAGCAACTCATTACAAGTCGGCTCCTGCTCTGCGTTACCTTTGATGAATCTACACATCATGTTGTTTGTTGGATGGATGATCTAGAAAATGTTGTTGGAATAGTATTTACAAAAAAGACAAGAGTATTCAGGAGCAGTCAAAAACTGTATAAATCGATCAGTAATGCAGACTGACATTAATGTGTTCAAGCTGGATGCTACCCACTCAGGTAAGAGCTTAATGTAAATATGTTTTTAGAGTTTTTTCAGCACTCTTGCATAAAAAAATAAGGTGGTCAATTTTTAAAAAGAAAAAGAAGAATCTGACAATGATGTGACAATCGGACACTGGCAGCAGTAGATAATGTAGATGTTTCAGTTACATGGAGCATGACTATCTACACAAATCAGAAGCTGAATCACAATCAACCGGATATTACAGAACTGCGAAAAGATATACAGCAGAAAGAACTAATTGATGAAGCTTTATCAGCAGACAAAAACACAATCCTTACTGGAAAAAAATCACATATTGAATTAGTAGCAGGACCTATCACTGGAAAACAAGTGAATCCATACAATGTTAAAAGTGATGATGGTATCAGTTGTGATTGGTGCACTTTGAACCTGTTAGCGTAAGGAGTTATTTTGGCATATTGATTATTTCATTCCAGTTTGATTATCAATGTGTTCCTTGGTTTTTTATTTTGATTGCATCATATTTACTTTAGTTCACTCCTTTCTCAGTGATTCTAGTTTATTCTGTTTATTTACTCCTTGTCTCATTATAAGTTACTCTGAGCTCAGCCTACTGTTCCAGCTTTCACACTCTCAGTATTTATTCACCTCTCGCTCATCCCTCCTGTTAAACTTTATTATACCTTGTTATATTGTGTTCCCCAGTCATTCTCCTTGGGTGTTTGTTTGATCCTGATGATACTTAAGGCAGTGATGTTCTGCTAGACTCAAAGGGCCTAGCAGAACATCACAGATCTACTGAGAATTTTGCAATAAGAAAAAAGGGGAGAATTTAAGGCTAATGAAGCTAGTCATTTTTATTTTCCATGGTGCTTTATAGGACCAGTGAAGATCATTTTAATGATATAAATCTCACTTTTGTTGTCTACAAGCAGTCTTTCACAGAGTATAAGGCATAATGAACTTCAAATTATTCTTTCTATTAAATATTAAAGTTTGTCAATTTCTAGCTCTTGTTAAATTCTGTTGGTTTTGGATCATATATACAGAGTAAATAAAAAAGGTCCACATAAAGAAGCAGCAAAAAATAAATAAATAAAATAAAATCAAGACATTTCACTTAAACTATGTTTCCATATCATGCAACTTACTTCACTGTTAAATACAAATTAAACCAACAATGTTTGGGCCTCCATTTTGAGAGGTTTGTTTGACAGTGAAATGTGTCTGTTTGACTTGTTTTTTTGTACCTGCCCATGTTGTTTCACTATAGCATATTATTGACACAGCTTCGAGACTGGAAACTGACTGGAGATTGTAAACACAGCGAAGGATGAATAATGGAACGAGGAGAAACTAAATGGAAACAAAGAAGATCTAAAAAGCCTAAAGCTAAGAACTAATACATCATAGTAGACTAAGAAATAAAAGGCACAGAATCGGACTCAAGTTCTCAAAATTTTTCCTCTGCACTTCTATTTTGAGAAATGTCTGATGCAGTAGATACCAATGTGGATGAACAACTGTATCTAAACATCACAGGACAGAATTTCATATAAATTTACAAATTATTGTGTCAAATTCCCACTGGGCAGACCAAGTGCCATCAATAGTTCTGGTACTACATGCTCATTGTTTTCATTTTACTACACATGCAAAAAAAATATGCGCGTTTTGAATACTCGGAGCATGCTACAGAGCACTATAGACGAGTTTGCAATTCTGCAAAGTTAGAGCATTCTCCCACTCAAACACTCCCCCAGACTGTCTGTCCCAATTCAGTCCATACCTTCTTCTCTTGAGGGCACCAGTATCTCTCTGTCAAATATGTCCCCTTTCTTTTTTTCTGTATTTTCTCCCCTTCCACCTGCTGTGCTTATCTGTTTGTGTTTTATTCACTCAGCCCTAGGTGCTAGCTCCTGGCACGACGCAGAAAATAAGCACCATTAGTCACTGGGGACCTCCTGAGGAGCATCTCTTGTTGTAGGTCAGCACAACACGGAGAGGGCCAACACAGAGGGAGGTGACCCCTGACTGTTACGACAGACACAGTGCCAGAAGAGTGTCGACTAGTGGGAGGAAGCTGAGCAGCCAATTATACAGGAGAAAACCACAGAGCAAAGCATCCCTCACTTTAAATATTGTGACAGTATCAAAGATCAGGATTGCATCACCTGTATCTGGCTTTTGGACAGCTTGAAGCTCAGAATGAGATGTTAAAAATAAAATGGTGGGTGAGATCTGAGATGATTAGACAGCCTTTGAAATCCCAAAGGTAGCCCAGCTGACATTCCCATTAGTTTCATTCAATTATAACAATGTTTTAACTGAATACTAAAATGCCTGTTCTTTGTGTGGATATTTATAAGTGCTGCACTTGAGATTCATACATAACCTCTGATTTTTTTTTTTATGCAACAGATTTAAATGTGGCAATAGAAAATGTAACACTGCATTATTATCAGCTAATATAGATATTTGTCTATACAAACTAATAGACAAATATCTGATTAATAAGATCTTGGTGGTTCTCCACAGTGCAAAACATAGCCAACAATAGGGCATGTGCTTAATTATCTCCATGGGGCATTTTGTTTTCTTTATTTACCTCATTATTGGTCTAAAGAGGCTCCAAATTTGTCAGCACAAAACCCCTGAAACAATGGACTACAGACAGCAAAGACAGTTTACGCCATAAAAGTGAAATTGCAGGCTGTTTGCTTGTCTGGGAAAGTGAAATTGCTTTTAACAACCATTGATAGTTAAAGGGGGATTGTAAAGGGGTAATTTGTTGTTGAGGGTTGACCACATCAATCTGTTTTAGTTGATGACAGCTGTGAGCTTAAAGCCCAACCTGGAATCAAATCTTCCTATGAACAGTAAAGTAAAAGTGTATTAGTAGAATTGTATCGTTCTATATTTACCACTATTTAGTATCACTAATTATTTAAACTTTGGTTATGGTATGTTGCTGTGGTTTATTTGGTATTTTAGTATCCAGTCATGTTCAGTCAAACTGCACTTTTGATATTCCGCTGCTTCCCTTGTGTTCAATTTTCATTACTTCTACTTTTATTAGATTATCTTGGCTACATTCAGTCATTGCTTTAGTGTTCCCAGATTGCGGTGTTTCCAAGTTCTTGCTAATTTATCTTTGTTCCCGCAATTGCCACCTGTTAATCACACTGCATGCCAGCAACCACCCTCCTCTATAAACGGTCCTATTTTTTGGTTTACCAAGTTTATTGTCAGTTCTCTACTCAATTTGGGGTTTCCTCTTTGTTTTCTGTATCTGTAAGTCTGCTCTTGAGTTTTTATTGTATAAATACCCAGTTCTCTATAAGCCTTCCAACATTTACTGTCTGTGCATGAGTATTAACAGTTGGTAAATATAAAATATATCTGGAAGCGAATGCAGCTTGCAAATAAGAAGGATTGGCTTTCAAACAAAGGAGAAAACTTTCTAATATTTGGTACCACTTGAATTAAGAATTAATTTAAATGTTAAGATTGGAAAAAGATTGCATTCAGAGTGGGATATTTTATAGAAAACTCTTTAAGATTTGAATAGCTGAGTCACTATATTGACCATACAACCAAATATCTTACTTTTGAGATACAAATGGTTTATTTTCTTTCATTGCTTCTTATGTTTACCTGCATTTTTTGTCACATTCAATCTTATAACATTATCAGACACATTTCTTGAGAGATGTGCTCTCTCCCTGTCTTGAATTTGCTCTGTGCTGAACAAGTTTTGTTAGACAATCTTCATCAGCCTTGGTTAGTCTTTCTTTTGAATTTTCAGAAGTAAATAAAAAATGGTGCACTGGGCTATTCCAGCTCTCACTTTTAAAACAATCTGCAAGGTGATTACTTGTTTCAGTTTTGTGATCTGCAACTCGTACAGTAGATATCTTTAATTTGCTTAGTCTAGTCAATTAAGAAAGTATACAATTTCTATGTCAAAAGTTTAAATAATCTGCCACTGAAGAAGTACTGTTGAGGCTTACCATCTCATTTTGGATAAATATAATTTAATTTATACCATAATAGCCTCCATGCTTAACATAAAAAAATATATATGTTTTTTATAAAGTATATTATGACTTTTGGGAGGCTTATATAACCATCTATATGTTACTTTTGTGAGTTTATGATGGCATCAAAAAGTCTTATAATGTTAAAGTTGCAAGAAAACATTGTAAGAGGAATTAGATTTTGAATGGAGCAGTGATAAGCAGCCACGTCTAGCTAACGTAGATCCATCCAATACAAATGGTAGCAAGAGCCATTTGAAATAAGTCCATGTGACAAACCCCTCTAGCATTCATAGTAATGACGGTCGCAAAGGAAGGAAGTCAGAAGATATTATTGTCAGAGAAGTTATTATTCATGGTTATGCCAAAAAATGTCAATTTATATTCTAAATATAGTGACTTTGAAAAGTGTACACATCCGTTTTAATGGCAAGTTTTGTGATGAAAAACAAATAAATCGACTCAGAAACATGGCATAATTTCTCTACAATTCAAATCAATTCATCATGAAATCTATTAAGAAGAAAATAATACATAGCCTACATATATTAATATACTAAGCACATTTTTAAATCATTCTTTGTATTCAGTCCTATTGAGTTTACACTTGCTATCATTTGTAAAAAAAAATCTAATGAATCAAAAACAAAGTTCAGATATCCTGACATTCAGAACTTTCTACATTGTGTTCTCTGCCTGCATCCAGACACTCAGGCTTCCTCCCACAGACACAACACCTGTGATGGATTAATAGTTAAAGACATATATCCCAGACAGGTTTCAAGGAATTAAAGGATCTCATTGTTTAAGGGTGTCAGTCATGAAAAAGCTGCAACAATGCACAGCATTTTACACAGTATGCTTAATTTTTCCAGGCAGTTTTAGCTTCACATTTTCAGACGCCTACTTGAAATCAGAAGATGAGTGAGAATTTCTTTATCAGTATCATAGCATGTTCCCTCATATATCCAAATGACCCTGTGATGTGAACTTGTGAGATGAAAATTAGAGTTTTGGATTGTACCAGCCAGAGGTTAGAACTAAATCTGCAAAAAAAGGTGACCACATATGAAAGGGGCTGTTGGACAAGAGATGTCTTCACACATGCCTTCAAAAGGTTGGAGACATTTTGCAAGGTGGAGTGAATTATTGTCAATATGGGATGCTGATGAATTCCTAACTTAAAATTTTTTGCAACAAGTGTTAATTTTGCCGCTATACCACTGGTACATTCCAACTAGTTTTTTTTTTTTCTTGTTGCTATTTCTGGATTTTTTGAATTGTTAAATTAAACAGGGTATTTGTAAATATAACATTAATGGGGCGGGGGAGTTTTAAAAATAATTCATCATGACACTTATTACCTCACAGAAACATTTGACATGAGTGTGTAGACATTTTATAAAATGAAAATAGTTTTCTAAACATTACTATGTGTTTAGTAATGTATGACTTGTATAATTCTGAAGTTCCTCTGTAGTAAAAGCACTATTAAAACTACTTGTTTATGTTGGAATGTTTGTTTCTTGGAAAGTCAGTTTTGCAAATCAAGAACAAAGACATAACACTACATCATTTTGCAATGTTTTATACAGAAAATGTAACAAATCTAAAAATACCTCATTGTAAATTAAACTACTGATAAAGCTCAGAATAAAGATCATTTTAAGCATCTTCACATTTTGTTTTTTTTCCAACATTCACATAATTTTCTATCACAGAGCATTCTCATTTCACCTGCTCTTTATCCACCTCTTTTTCAGTAAACCACAATCCCCTGATAGATATCATCTGACTTCATTACCTCCATGCCAATCTATCGTTGTGACACTGTGTCTCTGCTACTCATTCAACTGAATCGTCAAAACCATTTGCTCTGTTGCCCATTTCTTACGTAAGCTGTGCTCTTGGGGAAGTGGTCGTGCACATCCCCTTTGCCCCCAGTTTTCGCAATTCCATTCACAAATAACATTTATGTCAAACAAAGAGATTTGGAAGCAATGCTATGTGAGGATGAAAACTTTAAAAACAGTCCCTCATGGGTTTTCGTGTTGGAGACTAAAAATACATCGTGTCATGCCCCTGCACAAGTGAAGTGTGACAAACAAGCTGCTGTTTGCTGTCTCAAAGGGTTGTAATACCACAGACCCATGACTGACTCATAACCTAATAAACTTGACTGGTAGGTGTGTTTATTCAGTCAAACTATCTTGTGCAGGCAGATTGTGCTGTCAGAGTGTGTCTCTGCCGGAGCGGTGATGTGTTGTCCATAATGAGGAGGATTTAGAAGTTTGCTCTGTGCAGTAAGACAGGGTATGGGTGAATGGACACAACTGAAGAGTCATTATGACTCACCCAGAGGTACTGAAGAGAGGAAAAGAATTACAGGTCCTAGAGTGAGGTTAAAACTCTTAAAATGGTAGTGCATTATGAAGAAAGCATGTCTGACTAAGAGCTGGGGGTGAAAATAAGCATAATAAGTAAGTGTGCAATTAAAATCTGCGAGAGCTTCATTACAGGACAATTGACTTGCACCATAAAAACAAATTATTATACCTAATATTGGGGATATATATATATTGCAAATGTACCTTAGCATTGCCCATTATTTTATTACTCTTAGTAAAGTGCTTTAGATTAATTATGGGGACTATTCTCTGAGGATTTCAAATTGCACCCTTTTTTATAGCATGTGGTTCTGGTTGCTCTTTTGGTCAGCCAACTTTTACTCAATGTGAGAGATTATACCTCATAATCAAATTAAAATTATCATGTATAACATCCTGTCGGAGGATATTATTAGCTGGAGACACGACACCACTTTCTTTGACAACTGACTATTAGGAGATTATAGAAAATTACTTTAAGGCTGCCTTTAGGAGGCGGCGTATTTCGTTCAGAGCTGAGACGGCCACAAGCCTTGAAACTATAACCAGCTTGGTGATGCTGGTTGCTACCGGTAGGAGATTTTTTCAGGATAGACGGTGTCTACCTGCAAAAGAAAAGCCTGAGCTCTTGTAGCAATTGATCATGAGTAGGAAAACAAGGCAAGCAAAGACACTAGAGTTCCTCCATGCACAGACACTTCATATTCACTGTCACGTGACTATAAAAAAGCATTTATTTTATCATTCAATTTCAAATTTATTGGATTAGTAAACAGATTAGTAAATTGACTGAATGCATAAAACATATTTCTCCTGTTACCAATAATTCAAAACTATAAAAATTAGAGCAATAATGCCCAATCACCCTAACAACACATTCACTTAGTGAAGCACATGACCACGTTCTTCCCTCAGTTAGAGCTGAATTCAAACCAACAATGTTCAGATTACAAAACAACTACTGTTGCCATACATAGTTAAAAGTAGTTTTGTTGAAGAATAAGTCTAGTATCAAACTGTGTCTAACGGTAGTTACAAAAACAACAACAACTAAATGACAAAAAATCTTTTAGAAATTTAAAAGAAAAACAGAACGATTGGTGTTTTTGTTTTGTTGAATATTTTTTATTTTATTTTTCAGCCATGTTTCACTGTATTTTTTTTTTAATGAAACAGTTCTAATACATTGTTTCATCATTTAAATTTTCTATCACAACCAGATATCGAGGGAGTCCAGCAATCTGAGACAGCATTAAGCAGAAGGAAGTATGTCAAGAACTAGTGAGAATGGACCTTTAAGCTTTTTCTTCTTTGTTGCATCTTCTTTGTTGTAATTGAATTACAGCTGTCATGTAGTATTAATAATGCAAAACGTCTAATTTAGAAAAGAAAAATATGAAGTAATTTACTCATCCTACTGTTGTTAAGATATTGTAAATGTATTTCAGAAGTAGGAAAACAATACAAAAATTGCAAATTTAGTAGATTTTGCACAAGCTAAGTATCAAAAATAGATAACCCACTGTGATATAACATATCCGATATTGGTCCTTAGGACATTCATTACAATATGCATACAGCTTTTCTCTGCTCGAATTATCAAGGAAAAACCTTTTAGCGACGTCTCAAATGTAATTTGAACATGAACAGCTCTTCCCGCAAGCCAAAAAGAGAGAGAAAAAAAATTACATAATCATGCAAATGTAGGTTTGGAATGGGCTGCATTTAGAATAATGATTAACCTTCTGGAATTTTTATGTGAAGAATCACAAAATTATGTCCTAAAGTGTTTATCAGAAAATGCACCTTGATCCTATTAATATAGTTCTGAATACATATTTATTTTTTTATATTGTTCTATGTAGCAATGCCAAACTAAAAGGCAAAAGGCAAAAATTCTGTCTTGCTTTTAATTTTCACCACCATTTTCACAAAATGTGCAAACTCGTTGTCCCTCCTGCTTTCTAATTAATGAATGGAACTTGAAATTCTGTTTTTCTCACATCATTTCACAAAATCATGGCTGAATCGGTACCAAAGTGGCTGCACCCACCCAAAAGTAGATGTTGTTGAAAAGGTTAGTGAATCTCTGCTGTTTGTTCATGTTGGCAGGATGTGCTGCAGTCGCTGTTTGTGTTAATACAATTCCCCATTGTGCTACTGCATGAAGAAATCACTACCTTCAGCACTTTCAGCTCAATAAAAGCAGACCTGTAAGCTGACGAGAAGCGGCCTACTTGGTCAGTCTGATTTGGGCTCATCATTTCTGATAAAGGAATCAGCCCCCTGAGTGTGATCCTCAGTCTGTGAGCACCTGCTGAAAACTTCTTACCATATTTTTGGAAACAATAATCTAGCAATTTTCTCATTTGCTGCACAGAGTAATTGATTAAACTAGCCCATTATTCCTCAATAAAAAAAGAAGAAAAATCTAGGAAAATTCAGTTTTAAGTAAGTATTTAATGAAGAAGCTCTCATGATTGACATCTGTTGCGCTGAGTCCCAGATGTTTTATAGCTGCTATAAAAAGTTTTAGCTCCAAAATTCAATCAACATGCCCGCTCTTAAGGATGCCCACACATTTGAGGTTATATAACATATTTTTTTCCACCAACTATTTTATGAGAAACATTAATATCACTTATACGCACACTGTCAAGTTTTAAAAATGGATTCTGTCAGTAGGAGCCTTTGCCTGTTGACCCTCCCTTAGGAAGAAAAATAATAAAAAAATCAAACAGCACCAAAAGATGTTTATAACTCTTAAAGTAAAGTAGAATTACATGACACATAATTGACTTCACTCTAGGTGTTGTACAGGCAAAAGTTCCTGTGATATTTAGAGGTAACATAACTCTTCAGATTGTTTCTTTTAATGCCAAAACAGAGCCCCAAAATGTAAGATATATTATTTACCTTAACCGCCAAGTAAATATTCAGAAAAACTGAATATTTTAAAATGTCCACTTTAAATATTACAACAAATAAAGACCACACCCACAAATGTATAACATAATACAAATGTCTATTTTTAAATTCCTTACTTATTTGATTACTTGTTTCTATTTTCTATCTAATCTAGCAATCTTAAATTTTAAAAATATTCATTCCATTCTGCCCTGTGTCTAGTTCTTCGAGGAGGCCCAATTGAAAAGATTCAATTTTGCAGGGTTCATGTTTTAAGACTAAATATCCTTACCAATGAATCACTTTTTGAAGGAATGATTCCAGTTCCACAGTAATTTTTCACACTATCACATAATGTTCCTGAGCCTCTAGCAGCTTGTAAAACTTAGAAAGGTTAAATGGCTGTGCCTACGAAGTGGATTTCAGCATTTGATGTGTGAATAAACACCTTCGGCGCAAACTGGGGCAAAGCACAGAAACCATCAATGCAGCTAAAGCTACAGAATAAAATTTTGAAACATCAGTTATAAACATCAGTTTCTAAATGTGACTCAATTTGATAGGATGAAAGAGGAAATTTACAACTTTGAGAAACAAAACCAGTTTTCGACCAAAGTTCAATAAACATCTCAATACCTGACTGTGAAACCACAAAAGAGAGAGAATCTTCATTCAGAACTCATTTAAGCATGGCTGAACACTAATTTCAAATCGTTGATTCATCTCACATTTTTGTTGCACATCTTTGACATCTCATAAACATTGCTCTGCATTTTATTACCAAAGCCAGTCCTGACTATAGGCGGTAGTCACTAATACTTATATCTATTTGTCTCTTTTCAGATACACTTCTTAAATACCTAAGACCTACATCTTCAAACCCAGGCCATCTGAAGACACTTCTACCTCAGACTCCAGAGATGTAACAACCAGTCCTGTCCTCTTTACCTTGGATTGATACTGAAATGTGCCACTCGTTCAGTAAGTCTGCTTTTATTTTTTGCTATTTTCTTTCATCTAACACAAAGCAAAATTTATCCATGTGCTGTAGAGCAGTGAATTATACATGATGTATAATATACTGAGGTTGCTCTAAGATACTTAGTTGGGAGTGCAGGGGTCAGCAGGGGGCACCTCACATAATTTTGCCAACAGCGCCCAAGTGTCTGGGGCTGCCTCCCGTTATTACAAAGCTAGATACTGACCCGAAGTAACCCTCCAAGTTACACAAGCGCAAAATCCTTTAACAGAGTCTTTGGGTTTTATTAGGTCTCTGTGAAGTTGTATTTTATATTTTGATTTTCTCTGCTTTACTTCCCATTTACCTTCTGTTCTACTATGAAACTGCAGTTCCTTACACACAAACATTGCTCCCTTCCTTTTTTCAATTTCCAGTCTATACCCAATAAACCCTGCTTTAAAGTGACTTCAGCAGAGGAATTACCACACAGATTATGCACCTGTTAAAGTGTCTGTCAAATGTAAACCATAAATTGTTTATAAACACTTCCTATGCAGAAGCTTATTGTAGTATTCTGCATGTAATTATTAAGTAGCATGGCACAGTGTAGAAAATGAAAACCTAGTACTGTTAAAATCACAAGAATAGTATGACAATTTTTTCTTGTAAAAACAGCTTACATTATTGAATTTGGCATGTTTGTAGCAAAATCATAAATAAACCCATGTACAACTGTGTGTTTATATTTAATTTTGTGATTAGTTTTAATAAGATATGTAAGGTATTTTATCAAAACTACTTGAGATGAAAATAAATGTCCTCATGCACAATGCATAGCATCATTAACCTCATAAAAATGCCACTTCAAAAGGTTGGAGATCATAGTTTTCTTCTTATGCTTTCTCCAATGGTACATAATTTTCTCAACATGTGTGAGATGCCTCTAATTTAACATCTGTCATCTTTTGCCTGGATTCAAATTTTAATCTCCGCAGTGCAACTTCATTACAGATAAGATCTGAATTCCATCTGAGCTCTGATGCTATTTTTGTCCATGTTCTGAGTTGTCTCTTACTATTATCTTACTTTATGTTTTTCTCAAAAACATGGTCACATTCACACAAAAGCTTGGAAAAACACTTCTATGTCAACTTTTTGTGTTGTACACCGAGGACCAGTAATTACACCCATACATCAGTTTGCTCAGTTAACTAAATTAAGTTTTGTAAATGTTTGTATTTTATTCCATTAGCAATCTGCACCTCCCTTTCCTCCGCACCCTCTTTAATGAGCAAACACAACCCAATAATGCAATAATGAACGATTCAACAACAGAATAATATTCCTCTGCAAACCTTTTTCACTCTGCTTAGTCAAGATTTTAAATAAAAATGTAGAAGCCTAAAAAGAAAACAACACATTTTCAGAAAAGTGTTTTTTTTTTTCAAATGCAACCAAAGCTACAATATGTAATTTGGTCATTTGTTTTAAGCATTTAAGCACATTAAAAGCACAAGTATAAATCAAATCATGCAATGGAGACATGCTGCATCGCACTGAAAATGTACACTGGGGGGCTAGGAAATGAACATAGCAGTAAAGCAAACTAAACTTAGTAAAACTAGAGTAACTAAAAATAACTAGAGACAAGAAATATACATAACTGGAATCAGTAATAATGACTAAACTAAAGAAAAAACAGGAAGATGACCGATCTAACCAAAATAAGACACCAAGACAATATAATAATAAAACGAGAATCAAATCAAACTACCAAACTACCTGAGATCCTAACAGATGCAGTTTATGCGTTTTTAATAGCAGAAACACCTGGGTTGCTGGCAGGCTAGTCAGGAACATGTTACCCATGCAGAAGAGAGCTGGCTTCCTACTGAAATAACCTTTAACTTCCTGAGAAACGCTGTCTCCTTGGCAGCAGCACATCTCTCTATAAGTCTGATATTTAATTCTACATTAATGCTACATTTACACATACAAGTAAGCCATTCAGTTGGCTCCTATGCATCCCCAAGGTAGTTCCTCTGAGGCATATCCTTTGCTTTGATATTCTGTCTTATTTTAACTTCACTGAACCTAAAGTTCATCTGTGCCAAAAGTGCCCGACTTATGTGAAGTCAGAACAACTTAAGTTGAAGGATAATGTGTTGTAGCTGTTAGAAATGCATAGACTGAAGTAGTGTGCTGTGAAAAGAAAATCTGGTGTTAAATAAAAATGCTGTTAGCAGAGGTCAAATTTGCAGATCTGCAAGGTTAATTCTGTGCGAGGCAAATATATGAATCTCTACTGCCTGCAATGGTTATTCAAATATATTTTAAAACAACTCACAAAATATTTTAAAATCTGTTTTTGATGATTATACGCATGGTCAAGCAGTGGTTAGCACTGCTGGCTTACAGCAACAAAGTCCCAGATTTGGATCTTTGAAAAGTTCTGGACTCTCTATGCAGCAAGTTTACTTCCTGGTCATATTCAAAGTGCTTCAGTCTCAAGATCAATGTTTGAATGTTCAATGATCCCAAAGCTTTAGCTTGCATACAGACAGTGTGACTTGCTTCATGTTTCATTCTTCCTTCTCCAAATACACTGCTGACCCATAGGCCAGATTTAATATGTTAGTTTGGAGAGTGAAACCACAGTTTATGTTGTCAGCAAGTCCTGCTGGAAGTTGTTTACAGTGAGTTGACAAGAGAAACTTTAGTTAGAGTCAACCTTGACTGCGTACACCTTTATCTTAGACTTCAGTGTGAGCCAGCAAGAATCTAAAAAAGACTAAAAGTAAAGATGAATCCCATGAAGTCTGTGTCACCCTTCTATGTCTTTTTTTTCCAATGGTAATAGCAACAACTGATCAGTAACATTTTAACTCGTGCATGCCCCACAGGAGTGCAACTGACATTTTTAAACCCAGCACTCTGTCACCCTAATCACATAAATGCAAGAAAAAGGTAGAAAAAACTGGGCGCATAGCAGCTCAAGCCCCAGCAGCAACTGAAACAAAGTTTGTACATATCTTCTATTCAACACTTACAAAAGGTCACAATGAATGATTGCAAGGTGTTTCTACTAGTCTGTAGAAATGGAGTCTGCAAAATATCATGGTTGGATGGATAAACAGTTAATTAACTCTGGAAATAAAAATAAATATACATTTTGTTTCCTTTTCTATATATTTTCCCATCTGAAAAATATCTAAAATAATACCCATAGTTTTCCAGACTTTGTATGTTCTGACTGAACTAAGCTGGCCTAAACCTCCATAGTCGTATTATGCAGGACGAGGCACATTTCTTATATATTTTCTTTGGCTTGCCATGCTGATTTGAGGAATGTAAAGCTGAGAAAGGATTAATGTCAGACGAACGACACAGGCAAGCTGCCGTGAAGGATCAAGTGTTGGAGACACATATGTATGCATGCAGTGCCACCTGAGAAACACTTTACAGTTGTGACTGACATTCATATTACTGAGTTAAAAAGGGCCTGTCAAACTACCCATTAATAAGCTCGATATTAGGCTACTACGCTGAATCTCTCTTTCCTCTGATAATATTTACCTTATGACAGCGTCAAGAAAAAGAGCCAGTTGTCCAATTAGGCAGTATAATTAAATAAAATAAATCAATAAGAAATAAAGTTTAATTCTGGACAAAAATTAACTAAAAAAATACTTTTTTGACTTACACAAATCCATGCAGCTTTAATAAAACCTACCTATTCTCTTATGATAACCACACAAAGATATTTTAATTTAGATAGAACTGAAGGAGGCAGTAAACTGATTTAAGTTTGTTTGTTTTTCATGTATCTTTATTTTATTGAGCACTTATAATATCACAAAATAAAGACAGAAAACATGATTGTTTATGGTGTTACTGACATAAAAGAGGATTTGGTTATTGGAATACATTTTGAAAAATTTGTATCAAATTTAAGTTACAAATTTAAATCAGATACATTTAAGTTTGGAGAACCCATGAATTTCTTTGGGCTGAAGACCCCAAATCAAATCTAGATTTGGAGTCAAGTGTAGGTGTTGATGGATTATGTGGAGTTCCTGTGAAAGAGCCTGGTTTGATCCAAACTCCAGCTGTTTGGTAATTTGGTAAATTAGACTTAGGAACAGGTCATGTTCTGAGGTAAATGTGAGTCCATCACATTTTATATTGAATGTTGAAAGCCTTAAATGAGTAACTTATTCTTTAGGTGTAATCTAAACAGCTTGCACAAAAATAATTGTGTAGGAAAGGAAGAGCCAGCACATCAGAAGAGTATTTTTATCTGTGACTAATAAGTTTAATGCAAAAGAGAACATGTCTTTGAGTAGTTGAATTATAATTCTTCTGTAAGTTGGTTGATAACCTACAACTGACCAATACACCCATAAATGTCAAATAGCCTTTCTTTCTGTGGACCTCATCACAAAATCAGCGGTCCAGACATGTAACGCTGACATGCAACAGACGCTTAATTATGTCAGCTCTTCAGTAATCAACAACAGGTAATGTGTGGATGGCTTTATGACTTCATTACTGGCACTTAGACTTGAGAACAGTGTTAACTGTGCCCCACAACACAATGATGGACTGCACAGCTGAGTGGCTTTGACAGAGAAGTCCATATGGATGTGCCTCCTGTTGCCCCTCTGAGTGACTGTCTCTCCAGGGGGACCTGACTGGGTGGCACCATCACTGCTCTTCTTAACTCCACCTGCGTGGCTTTAAATCCACTCACTGACCTCTCCTGCTCGCCTCAGAAAGACATAAATATATCTTAAACGTCACTCATGCATAAAGACGAGGGGAGATAAAAGATAAGGGCCGACCCACACACACACACCCAGGGTTGTAAGATACAAGGATGAGATGAGCTCCACGGAAGACAGCAGTTATCAGGAGAAATTAGTATGATGATATATGTGTGGAAGTGCTGTTAACCGCTGGGCTCATCAGAGCCTCTGGACCTGCCAGAACATCAGTCAGACTGTGTCCCATCTGTCTGACAAAAGAAGGACTTGCTCTTGGAGGAGCTTTGCTGTCATCCTGCTCTCTAGTTGCACCCATTAACAAGGACCCGGGACACCCTCTTTGCCCATCACATCAGGAGCACTTATAAATATGGCTCAGATAAGAGAAGGCACAGCCTCGAGGTCAAAATCACAGTGAAAAAAACCCCCCAAAAAAACCATCATTGTTTTCTGCTCACTCCGTGACAAAGTATATTTACTGACAATGACAAGACAACAAAAGACATCAGCTGACAATACCATGCCAACTTCATATCGCTTCAAAAAGGGACATTGGAAGTATTTTCTTTAAAGACAACAAGCAACCAAGCCTGGGTGGCAGCAGGAACAGAAACAAGTCTTCAGTGGTAAAAGGTGAGACATTTATTAGGCAAATGCTATCAAATATGTTTTGTTTAGCTATAGGTCCAAAAACTCCAAAGCAAAGTCAGATGTTTTAAAGATTTCACTTCTCTAAGTTGGTTTCACTGAGATCTACATAGAGCTGAGTTATTTTGGCCAAGACCAAAACATCCAGATAGTTCCATCATGGCTTATAAAACTGCAACTTTTAGCAATATTAGCAAAATTTTATTATAAAAATGTGAATATAACCTGCAAACCATATGGCAGTTTGTTTATACAAGAAATGGTAACACTTTATTTGATGGGTTGTGAATAAGACTGTCATAACACCATCATATACATGATATAACACCTGTCATGAACATGAGTAAGTCTTCATGAATATTTATGACTGTTGTCATAAAGTGTCATTCGGTAAATCAAGACACTTTTAAGACAAAGTTGACATTATTGAAAATGTCTTTGTTATGACAACTTGACATTAACCAAGAAATCATAATCGGACATAAATTTGTTATAAATTTGTTATAAAAGTATTCCTGATTAAACTTTAAAATTATGTACCTTTATGTTATTAAAGCTAAAGTTTAATCAGTAATACTTTAATAACATATCTGACGTGTTGAAAGACATCAGTTAAGAAATGGAAACTAAAAATACAATTCTACCATGGAGGGATTATAATAAAAAATAGTGTCCTGGTACCAACAAAGTGTACCTAGTGAGGAGGCCCACTTTCTATTAATACAATATTTTAAACTTGAACTGAGTATTTCTCTATGTTCTACAGTTTTTAGTGGTTTTCACTCCCAGTTTGCACATCAGAACATCTTATTTAATATTTAGAAATGATAGACTCAGACAGAGCAAAAATATAATGCTATGTGAAAAAGAAGAAATACTTTCTAAATATTTTTTTTTCTATGTAAAACTTATCAAACCAATACTTACAATAGGTGATGTACCTATATATCAGAACAGGGTAAAGTACTTGCAGTGACCTCCAAATGGTGCAAAAGGCTGAGCAGATAGAAAATAAAATTAGAATAATAAAGATTGAGCACAAACAGTAAGACTCACTTTAACATATACTGTGTGTCTTTGTGACATATTGGTTAAAGCTTTAGTCTTTTTTATTCAGTGGGTAGAGTATACAGAAGATTTACCCAAGTAAGAGTAGCAGTGCTGAATAACGAAGTAAAAATAATAAGTATAGTGCAACAAACCTGCTTCTAAAGGTAAATTTTTTTCCAAAAGGTTATTCAAGTAAATGTAACAGAATAAATATGTTACTACTTGCCTCTGGTTACATGTTACCAAAAACCAGGTAGGAAAAGAAAGAAAGAGAGAAAGGGAAAGGATGAAATTGTGAGAGAGAATCTTCGGAAGAACATCCACCTATTGGCTTTTAGTATTGGCTTTACATTTTTATTACAATCCCCTGCCAAGAGATTCCTCTTAGTTAAAAGCTACTTGGAGGTCTGCCAGCAGGAGTTTAAGAGATCATGTTGTTGGTTGAATCAGATGAACCCAGCAGAGGAGCAGCAATATTCAGCCACGAGAATCCCTGTCTGTTTTAATTTTTAATTATGTCTCTGTCTTAAATGTGAAACTTTAATGCAATGTAAACCATATTAAAAATACAAAACATGGGAATTTCATGCAGTAAAATTTAATACACTGCTTTTATGATGTCGAAAGAAAATTCATAATAAGGCTGAACACTAACAATGCAAATAACCAAGTAATTACAACCTGAAAGCCTCAGGAACCACTGTACGAATGATATTACTGTCACTGCTATTTCTTGCTTTGACAACAATTGATCTGTTGAAATAAACTTAATACCACAACCTTTGCTTAGGGCTGCATTATACATAATCATTGCAAAACTTGTTTAAAATGTGTGGTCTGTTGTTTCCTGTATAAAGGATGCCAATAAAATATTCAATCTGCTCACTGAGTCTCAGTGCAGTATATGCTCACAACATATGAGCATATACACAGATAACAGAGACACTGAAGATCCCAAAGTACATTGAAAATGAACATTGGAAAAATTGTTATCAAATGGGAATTTCATCATATTATACAGCCCTATTTTATAAACCTGTTTTACATAGTCAAAGATAGTGGTTGTGTTTGTAGAGAACATATAGTTGATCTCAGTTATTACACCTTGAATTAATATTGTCAGAAAAAGCATACTGGGGAATATATAAACTTCATTGTTTTTACAGTTTTTACCATTTTTTTTTAAAGATATTTACTGTAAGATAATTAATTTGAAGAAAGAAAGAAAACAAATTAAATGTAAAGAAAACATAGGTGAGATTCTTTCAACTTTATAAATAAAAAAATATAAACATGCATGTAAATAGCTAATATGTCTAAAAATATTTCTTACTTTACAAAGGACTCGTGTTACGCAAGCGACCACATAATTCAAACAGATCAATATGATGTGCTGTTGTGATCTTGTGTTGTGAATTTTGATTGAATGTTTCAAGGCCATTTTCTTTAGTATGGTGGTGAATAACTTTGTTGACTGAAAACTGTTCCTGCCACAGAATTAGAGTATTAGAGTATGGGTGTAGTCAAGCAAAAGCATTTTCACCTTATCCTCTCTGCAGGATTATATAAGGTGTGTCGTAATGAAAGTGACTCTTCATGTCCGCTCTCACCTTCAACCCTTTTTTTTTTTGCCTGAAAGCTTAGACCAATTTATATGTAGGCACTCAGCTTAGATATTAAAGACATTTATAACATTTTCCCCACTTATAGTTATGAATGCTATGCCATCTTTCCTAAAATAGATCTTAAAAGATGTAGGAAGACTAAGATATATCATGGCTTTACTGCCAACCTAACATATTTTTAGAAATCAGTAGGCGTCTCCAGTACAGGATGATGTTCTGCAATTGTTGGCATTCTTGGAAAGTTGACAAACTACAAAATACATCAGTACGCTGACTTCATCTTTGTAAATCTAATTTTTCTATACGTTTTGTGATTTTCTTTCCTCTCTTGCAGACAGTCCGTGTTCTTCACTCCTTCTAGTTGGTTTCTTGTGGGTCTAAATGAGTGAACTGTGCCGAGTTATTTATTTTTGTCTAATCTCCAAAAAGGCTTGGACAATTTAAGTGACATAACTCTGATTTAATTTTGTTTTCTTTTTTCCATGTCACGGTATGAAATTCATCACACTGAGTTTGTCTGAAGCTAGGTTTGAGGTTGACGGGGTCAGGTTTCACACCCTGAAAGGATTTTGGGGACATTAAATGTGAACTACTTCTACAATCTTATTGATCAAATGTAAGTACATTTGAATTGATTAAACAAATTAAAAGTAAACTGCATGATGTTGATTTAACAAAAACATTCCATTCAAGTCTGTACCCGATTGTCTGCACAGGGTCACATGGGAGCTGGTGGTCATTGGTCAAAAGGTGGGGAACACTCAGTTTGACAATCCATCACAGGGCAACAAGGAGACACACAGGGCAAACCACCATGAACACACACACTTAGAGGAAGTTAGAGAGACCCGTTTATAGTTGTGTTCTTTGACTGTGGGAACAAGTGAGTGCGAACGGCAGTATCCGTTTTTTTGTCACCTTCTTTCAAAAGGAAGTATACTTATACAAGGACAGAAAATAATTGATTGATCTAATTTATTAGGATGTGGTATGTGTAACTCTGGGTTTTTTGTATTTAACATTTTTTTATGCTAGATATGTCTTCCCAGAAGTCTGCGTGACGTTCATGATGTCTGGGCTTTGTGTAGGTGAAACACAAGGAGGTGATCACTGGTACACTGAGACACTTTATTCTGATTCAGTGCTCAGTGGCTGGCAGCCCCACCTGTATGAAAATTTCATGTTCTCATCATGTCTGAGTGCACATGTCTTTGCGTCCACCTTCTCTTCAATAGCGACACACAATTCTCTTTATATACCGTAATTTCCAGACTATAAGCCGCGACTTTTGTCACACGCTTTCAACCCTGCGGCTTATACAATGATGCGGCTTATTTATGCATTTTTTTT